>CAUYSK010006316.1:0-37401 GCA_963575035.1 Avahi laniger
TATATAAGAATTACATCTATTAGATATTGGGCAGGGGGGAGGGGGGAGGAGGGAGGAGGGGACGGGTATATGTGTACACAAAGAGTGCAATGTGCACCACGCAATGGGATGGACATATTTGAAACCTGGACTGAGGGGGGAGGGGGGGCAAGGTCAACACACGTAACCTAAACATCTGTACCCTCATATTATGCTGAAATAAAAAAAAAATGTGACAAATTGGAATTAGAACTAATCTTGTACAAACATCCCCTATATTAAAATAACTATTGCCATTTCTAGTCTTTTCAGGGTAAAGCTATCACTGCAGACTCCATTGATTCTAGATGCCATACAATATTTAAAAAAATGACTTTTCTTGTGAGTAACAGGGAGCTACTGAAAGTGAAGGAGTGACATATTCACATTTGTAATTTAGACCTGTGGTCCCCAAACCCCAGGCTGTGGACTGGCACTGCTCTGTGGCCTGTTAGGAACCGGGCCGCACAGTAGGAGGTGAGCAAGCAAAGCCTCATCTGTATTTAGAGCTGCTCCCTATCGCTCAACGACCTCCTATCTGTGGAAATATTGTCTTTCATGAAACCAGTCTCTGGTGCCAAAAAGGCTGGGGACTGATGATTTAGACTATCAACTGGTGATGTTAGAGAGCATAGGTGGAGAGGAGGAGAAAATATAGGAGATTATTCAAAATGAATGAAAAGTTATGGAGCCATAAAAGAAAGCTTTTAGTTTTATTTTCATTTTATTTTTTAAGACAGAGTCGCACTCTGTTGTCATCGTAGCTCACTGCAACTTCAAACTCCTGGGCTCAAGTGGATCCTCCTGCCTCAGCCTCCCGAGCAGCTAGGACTACAGGTGCATGCCACCACACCTGGCTAATTTTTCTATTTTTGGTAGACATGGGGTCTCATTCTTGCTCAGGTTGGTCTCGAATTCTTGACCTCAAGTGATCCTCCCGCCTCAGCCTCCCAGAGTGTAGGATTACAGGCACGGGCCACCATGCCTGGCCAAATGAAAGGTTTTATTAACCTGAAATAGGCAAGAGAAGAACACAAGATATTTTATTTATTTTATAATGAATTACCGATACTATTTATGAATCATGTGCCATAGAAGTAAGAGACAGAGGAAAGTATATTTCAGTCTCTGCCAGACAGCTAATGAGTCCTACAAAAGCTTTTCCGATAGACCTACATTATATCTGATATCATTTTATTCCCTTTCCTTAAATTTCCTGAACCTTATTCTATATGTGAAACATTAAGCTACACCTGAAGTAAGCTACTGTGCCCAAGAAAAAGATAACGATGTCACTTGAAAAGAAGAATTTCACAGTTTTTTGTGCTACCATTGAAAGAACCTTTTCATACTCTCTGTCTTAGGTCTGTTTCCTAGGTTTGCTAAGATATTGATCCTCTCAGGGTCAACATTTGTTGGGTAATGAACAAAGAATTGGACAGACTGAGTTGAACTGCAATTCAGAGGCAATGAAATCCTTGACTCTGGGGCTGACACGGCCCTACAGAGTACTCCGTCATTGAAGCAAAGTGAGCAAACCTTTTAACCTTCATACAGCTAGTTTTTAGTATGCTTCCCTCAAGGAGAGATAGGTCTTGGGCAGGGTACTCTGGTCCAATTCCTGGGGAGCTACTCAGCTGAGAGGGATGCAGCTGAGCAGAGCCAGCAGCCAGCAACCTCCCCCTGGACTCCTGCAGCCTTGGTTCCTTGATATTAGCACTTCAGTCCTGTAAGGAGAAGCTGGGCAAAATGTCATTGCATCTACTACACAATCAAAAATAGAAGTTAACTTAAAAATTTTCAAACTACAGGTTGAATATCCAAAATCCAAAAACCCAAAATCTGAAATACTCCAAAATCCAAAACCTTTTGAGCATTGATTGGCATGTTGCTCAAATAAAATGCTCATTGTAGCATTTCAGATTTTCAGATTTGCGATACTCAACCTATATAATGCAAATATTTCAAAATCCAAAAAAATTCCACTTTCGAAGCATGTCTGGTCCCAAGACTTTTGGTTAAAAGTTACTCAATCTGCACTACCTCTCTCTCTCTTTCTCTCTCTTTTTCTCTCTCTCACAGACACACACACAATAAAATCAACAACGACAAGAAACCAAACCAGAAAGACAGTTAGCTTTATGGGAATTGCTTTCTGTTTTATTTATGTTTATATTGCATTTTTGAAAGAGGAAAATAAAGATAAAGGTCATGATAGCTGCATTAGTATGGATTGATCTGGCTCAGTGAACTGAATCTCCTAAATGAGAATTTCTAGAGTAGTTAAAATAGAAAGAACTTTTTAACAGGGACTTTGATTGATGATCGTAACCTATACAAGCTTTTGCCTTAGTGATATGGTGAAGATGAAATGCTGCAGCTTGTTTGAAATGAGAAATGGTATTTACAGAGGACATTTCCTTCTGTTCATTGGGCAATGCAGAGACTTGAGAGTCACAGAAACTTCTAGTTCTTTGTGCCTAGAATTTATTAATATTTCTGCTTACCAGTAAAAGAGTTAATAATAAGCAGCTAAGGCAAATATGAAATAAATATCTTTTTCTTCCTGTGGTTATCAAGTTTAAAATCAACTAAAACTATTGTTACATTTTGTATAGAAAGAACATTTAATTAACAATTTTCAAGCAGGTTTTCACACCCATTCTTTTTTTATTGAAATATATTAGGTGTTCACTGATCACTGTATTAGTATTTTAAATATTTTATAAGACCTTTCAATCTCTGAATAGTTAAGAGAGAAAATATTGAAAACAATTATTAAAATAACAGAAAAAAAGTAATGTAAACACTTTAATTTCTCTGAGAATTTTAGAAACACAAGACAACTGCAACTTAACGAGAAAGGACTAGCAAGGTGATAGTTGAACAATAAAAGTCTATATGAGGGAATGGATGATAAAAAAATTCTGATGCTGTCCTCATCCTCATAGTGAGACTGAAACTAGCGATAAGCCACGTGATTCTCTTGTCTTTTGGTACATAAACTCAGCCAAGAAAAGACTACAAAATAACAATCGAATAGGCCACTTTCTGACTCATGTGGTAAAAAAAGAAATCTATTTGTAACAAAATGGCATAATTAAGCCACTGAGAATAGCTTCTGGATCATATAAAACTACTCGATGTAGTAGATTTTATTGTTTTAGAAAACAGAGACATCAATCTACATATTACCAGTGCAAGCTCACTCACTTAACAAATAATGATATTGATGCCAAAAGAGTGAAGTTTCTCAATCAAGGTAACATGCGCCTTGTCTCTACTCTCTCATATGTCCATCAGAGGACAAGGCTATAATTTCAGTACCTAGTGTAGACTTTTTGGTGACCCTTCCCCTGAACCTCTTAATATGTTGTTGATTTCTAAAATATTAAATAGTGATTGTTCATTTACAAATCTACTTCTCCAACTATCTCTCAGTTAGTCTATAAACCATGACATCTCTTATTTGTTTTACTAATATAACTATTCTCTACTCTGCCCTTTAATCTATTGAGGGTGCATCAATGTCCCATTTTAAAGATGAGGTAAAGGTAATTGAATTATAAATTATCTTATTCAAGGTCACTTAAATATTTTGAGAAACATCCTATCTTCAAACTCAAATTGCTCTGGTTCCAAGTTTACTTCTTCATTCTAAATTCCCAGAGAAATTTCTGGTGCCAAGTAGCAACTCAATAAAAGTATGCTGAATGAATGAATGAATAAATGAGTAGTGAGCTAGTGGTAGAGCTGGTGGTAAAACCAATATCTCCTGCTTATAATTTTTAACTATGTGTTCTTTGTATTCATAATCACTATTTTCCCCATTTCTACTACCTTATATTTAAAATTTCTTCTTTCTTAAAAATTTACTACAAATAACATTTCCAAGAAACTCTTAATTTAAATTGGGTGAAACATTTCAACCTCTATTTAAATGAGAAATCGACAGTCATAGATGGAGCTTCCCCCACCCCCACCCAAGCATTTAAGAAAAGAAGAAAATGTCAGTAATTCTCTTCTGATTAACAAGAAAAATTACAAAATTTTATTGTTTTAGAAAACAGAGATGTCAATTTACATATTACCAGTGCAACAAATTATTACTGCTAGTCAGAATCACAAATGTTATAGAGGTTAAGTCTTAACTGTACAGAACATGACAAAAGTATCTATAGATTAGCGTTCTTGGACAGTTGTATAATGCAGCATTATATGTGTTTTTCAGCTGTAAAGGAAAATAGAGTATTTCTTCTTTTTTTCTTGCTGAGATTTCTCTCACTGCAGTTAGGAGGGTTTGTAGTTTTAAAGACAAAGAGTTACAGTTTCATTGATTAGCTCCAAGAGAAGAAGTGGTAGGCCTAAGAAGTCTAAAACTCACAGTGTACAGAGGAAATGACACAGAACAGGATTATTAAAAAGCAGAATATGGAAAAAGCTATGTTTTGTATCTACAAAGCATTCCCCAATTATCTAGCTGCACAATTTCTATTCCTTTTCTGATTATCTGGACTGCACCAAAAACATTTAATATTTGATTATATACTATTACTGAATTTGTTTAAACTTAACGGGCAAATAAATGGAAACAGACAGGCTAGGGAATGAGGTAAATCTATATAAAACTACACCTATAGTTGGGAATCACATTGAATTTATGTCATAAACTTTCTCTACACTGTTAAGGTGAAATATAGAGCATTATTTTTAAAAGGACATAATTGAGGACAAAGGTGCAAGAAGTTGGGAGGGTGGGACTGACAGAATGAAGGAAAGGCTTAAAACATTGGATGGATGTAGAAAGATGACCAGCAAGTTTAAGTAAAAATGTGCTTGAAATGGGTTCTAGTTCTTTTTGAGAGTCCTTATATGAAATCCAGTATCTCCTATTCTTGACTTTCTGTTGAATGATGAACTCTGTAAGTTGTATGCAAGTTCAGAAGGCTGTAGTAACGAAAGGAACATTAGCTTGATCGGTCTGATTAACTCTATCCATATCGGCTATTAATGCCAAGCTTAAAATTGCAGTCAGATCAACCCTGCTCCTGTAGGGTCACATGGGATATATAAATGGTTGAGTTTGGTGTAAAGATAACAGGAAATCAGGAATATTGGTGTTCATCTTTATTCCCCCTATTCCTGGGAGATTGTTAAGAGATAGAATACTACAATTGTTTTGATAATAAACCCAAAAGTACACACCACCAGGAGAGTGGATTTTTCACAGTTCCTGGGCAAATGTTCCTTCTGGGCAATCATCTGAGTGGGTGAAAGAGGTAAGACATTGTGTCTATTTGAACTGTATAAATTATACACGGAACAAAATCTATGTCTAGAAAAGAATAGATCTGCGTAATCCAAAAGCTCTCAAGGGCAAACTACATTTTTTATACATTACTCAAACTTTTATTCTCTTATGATCTCATCTTTTATCTGGGATAAAATCTTCTCCAAATTCCTATTCTTTGTACCAAATTAAAACTAGGTAATTTTTATGGATCCATCTAAAATTATGATTCAATTTTTCTGCAAGTGATTTTTGTCAATGTAAATTGATTAACAAGGACTAATGACAATGATTCAGCTTTTAATGAAAATTTATCTATATTTGATAAAACTTACCATGTTTTTGATTCACCTCATTTTTGTAAACCTAAGTAAAAATAAATATTCTATATTTTTTGTGGCTTGTTTTTCTGTTTACTTAAGATCCAAATGGTTATTTTTCTTCACAATATAGGAATTTATTCACTTCTGTCAATCTCGACTTATTTGTCTCTATCTATGTATTAGATCCTCCCATCAACTTTCCTTTCAATATACATTAGCAATTCAAAAAAGAACCAGAGGATTTTGTTGATGTATGACTTTAACACATCACCTCTGAGCTTGAATTTTTAAATTTACAATATGTAAAAGCATGTCTAGCTGTTTTTCAGTATCTAATATAGATTTTAAAGCTACATAACAAAAACATACAGGGGATAAAGTCGATAGATGTAAGAGTCTGTGGGAGGAAATCTGGAAAATAGAAAGTAGGCATTAGTAGAAAAACAAAATATTAACAGTGTGAACATTTTGCCTGTTCCTTGATGCTGTTAAATGTTTGCTAAAAAAAAAGACAAGAACAAAAAAACCAGGAGAATTTTTCCTTACAATTTGAGTTGTCTTGTTGCTTCCAATTTGAGATACTGAAAGCACTAGACTAGAACAGGAACAAGAGCAAAGAGGATAATTCGAGGCATTCTTTTTTGTCTAGTAAGTTGGGTAATAAAACACACACCATGATGCTATGATTATAAATAAACACCATATTCTTTTCCCCTTATTAAAAAAAAAGGAAAACAAATTGCAGTGAAACATGTAACTGAAATAAGACATGACATGTTTAAAAAAATAAGCATTTTCACCAAATGTCAAGAATTGTGTCGTTTAGATGGAGTGAAATACCAACAGCTTAGTATTTCTCATGAAATTGTGATACTTTCAGAAGAGCCTAACTTATACCAAAATGAAAAAAAAATTGAACCTCAAAATTGTTAATAAAAATTTTTCTTAACCTTTACATATGAGCTATTTGTTTCAAAAACATTCGAATTATACATCTCTGTGTGCTAATAATTCCATATGGTATGTAATTCATAGGGAAATATAGATATTACCTGTGAAAATCAAGGTGAGGCAAAAGGTTGAGGGGAGGATTATGTTATCCCCGAAAACAACGATTGGTCTATACCACTAAATATTAATTCACTACATATTCCAAATGAATTGATTAAAAATATTTAGTGAATTAATATTTACTCCCGATGATGTTTTTAAGTCATTGCATTGACTGAATTGAATTTTTACTATTACTTCATCTTCAGATTTTCTGTGACTTTGTGAAAATCATTGAACTGCTGCCTGCCTGTTTAATCATTTATAATTTTAATCTTCATTCACTCATTTACTTAAAAATTATCTACTGCATCCATTCTAAGTGCAAAGCAAATAGCTTGCTGCTGTGTCATATACAATGACAAATTTAGATATGAGCCTCACAGAACTTATTATCTTGAAGTAGAGGGGAAAAAAAGGTATATAAATAATGTGTTCTTCATGTTATATAAAGAACTATTAATATTATACAGGTTGACAGAGACAAATGCCATAAAGAATTTCAGATAAAGCGCAATGCATGTTCAGAGAAGGCAAGATTATATAAGGTGTAGACATAAATAGAAAGAGTCTGGATGATTTGAAATCTGATTTGGGCATAAAAATGCAGGTTGAATTTAAAGATATGAAAATAAGAAAGAAGCACATTCCAGACATAGATAGGTATCCATCAAGGAGCTCGGTCTGCCTAGAGTACAAAATGTAAACAAACAAACTAACAAAAAGTGTAAGATTAATTAAATTTGGACCAAATTGTAAAGAAGTGCTGATTGTCAATGTTAGGAGTTCAAGTTTTATTTTGTGAACTTTAGGATGACACTGAAGGTTTTTGAGGCAGGAAGAGACTGAAATTACTCACTTTTTTAGGAAGACTAATCTGTCATCTATACTATATACACTGTCTTTCCTAATTGGATGTATAAAGGAATTCCAAGAACACTATTACAAAGATTGAGAGAAGTATCTTACTTTATGCGCTACTGTTTGCAGTAATAAAAGGTTATAAACATAATGAGCTCTATCATAGTTTATTTATCTCAATACTGAAGCAATGCTTGCTGTAATAATTTCGTTCACTGAGAATGAAAGAAATAGAGAACAGGTGACAACAAGATTTTTTTCCAAGTAAATTCGTTACTAAAAATGTCAATGTCAGAGGAAACGGTTTAGAGCAGCGGGCCCCAACCTTTTTGGCGCCAGGGACGGTTTTCAGGGAAGACAATTTTTCTGTGGTTAGGGGGTGGGGCGATGGTTTCAGGATGAGTCAAGTACATTATATGTACTTTGCAGTCAAACCTCTCTGCTAAGGATAATCTGTATTTGCAGCCACTCCGCAGCGCTAACATCACTGCCTCAGCTCCACCTCAGATCATCAGGCGTTAGATTCTCATAAGAAGTGCACAGCCTAGATCCCTGACATGCAGTTTACAGCAGGGTTCATGCTCTCATGAGAATCTAATGCCCTGCTGATCTGATGGGAGGCAGAATTTATGTGGTGATGCCAAAGATGGGGAGTGGCTGTAAATACAGATGAAGCTTCCCTCAGTCCCCCTCTGATCACCTGGTGCTGTGCGGCCCAATTCCTAACAGGCCACAGACAGGTACCACTCGGCAGCCCCACCGGTTGGGGACCTCGGATTTACAGTTTGAATCTCTGCATTGCATAGGAATAAGCAATACTGGATTAGTGGAAAATCAAATGGCTCATAGTCTACTTTGGAGTGATTCTCAAAGATAAATTATGTTTAATCATAAACAAGACTGATTTATACAGAGTCATGTCAGCTGCTAGGACTTTTGCACTTTTAATAGTGATCATATTCAGTGCAATGTATTCACATTTTCTGGCCTGTTTCCCTTTATGTCTAAACTCCTACATGCCAGCATTACAAATCTCAAAGATGGCTTGTGAAAATGTGTTCTGTGGCTTTTCTATAAGATTATCTTTTTCCCAGAAAAATTCACACCAGGATTCCAGTTTGGACATTGAGGGCCGCCTAATTCCACACTCAGCCTGTTTCATGGTGCATCTTTGCTGTTTCAAACATCGTCTTGCTACGAAGTGCATTCTCTGTAATCATACCCGCTCATCTTGATATTTGGGTTTATCTTAACTGTTTTACAGACAGTAGGCATAGAAAAAAAAATAGAAAGTAAATAAGTAAATAAATAAATATATGGTCCATTTGGGAATAAGAACAACCTGAGGAAAAAAATGCTATTTTTCAGTCCTTTTCCTACACGTGAGTATTTTGAAATCACACCATCCTCTCATTTTACATTAGAACAAAAACACTTCCAATTCTTCATGTGGTTAGAAATCTAAATACTGCCAAAGATACATCTCTCATTTCACACTTTAGAAATGAAGCAAAAGATCACTGTATCCCTGTAGGGCTTGAAATAATGGGTAGTCATTGCATGTGCTCTGGTTGGAAAAGACTACAGATTATCGACTGTTCCTTTTAACCATACCCATCTGGATACCACATCATCACCACTAAAAGCTTTATTTTTTAACAGAAAGGGAGAAAATGAGAGAAAAACACTTGTAAATGTGTTAACTGCTCAGTAAATATTAATTAACCATCGGAGGTGGCAGCCAAACTCTTGCATCCACCAAGGGCTTGAATGTTTCCAGACTGATTTTATGAATTTCTCTTTCATAGCATAGCACGTGTAAGATTTTAAATCAGCGCTTCAGAGGGAAGGCACACTGTTAATCCAGCATATAAATAAATAAAGAATGCTTGCAGCCAGGGCTTTAGGTCATTTCTTTTTATCTCCTGTTTTTTTTTTTTAAGGTTTATATATAAGTTGTGTCAATTTTCCCCTTTCACAAACTTTATTAGTGTTGATGAATTCAGATGAGATTTTTTTTTCTAAATAAGAAAGATATAATTCTCTTAGTATAGAATTATCAGTTTACCTAGGAAGCTTATAATAGGTTATAAATAAATGATATAAATATCAGATGAGCTATTTTTAACAGTTTTAACAGCTTGAGTTTCCAATTCAAACTGGAAACTCAAGGGGTTGTATAAGCACTATAATGTGTTCAGACTTGGAAACCATTTGCTTTTATTTAGGTGACCTTGAGCTGGCTCTTCCCATTTTCTAAGTTTTAATGTTCTTTTTTTCATAACATTATTTTTTTATTTTATTTTATTTTTTAATTAAGGATATTATGGGGGTACAAACATTTTGGTTACATGTTTGCCTAGATGACAAACTCCAAACTGTGTAGGGATGTCATAAGGATGTAATTAAATTTTCTGTTACATAGTA
This sequence comes from Avahi laniger, assembly GCA_963575035.1. Classification (NCBI taxonomy): domain Eukaryota; kingdom Metazoa; phylum Chordata; class Mammalia; order Primates; family Indriidae; genus Avahi; species Avahi laniger. The sequence goes on from CAUYSK010006316.1 coordinate 9,970, forward strand.
GGACTTTTCAAGTGCGTTTTATTTAACCTAATCTAAATCAAACAATTTAAAGTAAATTAATCAGCTTCATATTTACAAGGATCTAAAGGTACTTTCAATTCAGTTTATTTCTATCAAGCAAAGTCCCATTATGAAGCCAACAGTGAATTCTAGTTGGGCACAATATAATTAGTATCTCTTAAAATTAATTTTCACTGAGATTTATAAATGAACACAATTAATATTAAAACAAAACTATTGATATTCTGTGCTTGCTCATGAAATGAAAGTGCATATTTAGGTCTCCTCCCCGTCTTAACTATCAAGCATTCTCTCAGTCTATGACTCATTTCCATTACTGCTATATCCAGAATACACACTCTACTATAACAATCAGCAAATATTTATTGATTCTCTACAAAATAAGTATAAAAGCATTATGTATAAGGCACATCCCACACAAGATGCTATTGGTCATGATGCGCTCTGGTCAACACGAATGAGGGCTTGGGCCAAGAAGGTTGCTCAATTTTCATTTACGTCCCTTTATACACTTTGATTTCTAAGCATATTCATGCATAATATTCAAAATGACTAAAATAAGAAAAAAATCCAGATTTTAACTGGAATGAGGAACATACTATACACATGCACAGAGCCCTTTGTTTGGTTTAGTGCTCTGCTATCACCTCTTGAAAGTCTCAATCTTTGTGCAAGAAGCTCTGCATTCTTACGTTGCACTGGGCTAATGAACTGTGTGGATGGATCTTCATGCATATAAAAGTGGCCTTACAAGGTAGTATGTGGTAAGAACCAAGTGAATGGCACTAAAAATTCCTGATAGAATTGGTGAGGTGAAGGGATTACTACCCCAAAATATGGCACCTTGGAAACTGAGGAAACAGCAAAAGCAGGAAGGTCACCCTCACCTTCCTTTCTTCCTTATTCCCTGAAGCAGGCCACCAAGCCTAGGAAGATCACTCTCTAACCTTCTTGCTCCCTTCCTCCGTGAACCCTCATGTGACAGGTATCTTGTCCTGAACCTGAAGGGAAGGAATGTCACATAGAGACAAGAAAAAGCTGAACAAATAGGCCTTGGTAAGTTTACCCCATTTTATTATCTTCAGATTATACTTTTTTTGTCCTCTAATTATATTTCTGCATGACTGTCCTTACATAAACATAGATTTCTCTACCTTTTGGCGTTTATTTCTGAAGGCTTCCAAGTCACATAAAACTTATTAAATAAATGTGCATGCTTTTCTCTTGTTAATCTGTCTTTTGCTAGGAGTCTCAACCATGAACTTTGCAATGAGTGTGGAAAAGATATTATTTTTTCTTTTCTACAGAGTGATAGGAAAATAAGAAAAGTCAGACCACTGTGTCTAAACAAACAGGGTAAAGTAAGATAAAATGCATCATCTATAAAAGGAACAGGTTATGCTGAGCATTCTGTCACTGCTGCAAAACGTGTCTTTACTCACATTGAAATAGGGTAGATCTCTCTACTCCAACCACAGGATGATTAGAATTCTATGGTCATAATATTTTTCAACTTTAGTGCACTAATATTTCTAAGTAGTACCTGTTCACTCAGATAGAATAAGGGTTTCTAAGTACAAAGTAATACCTTTTACTACTCAAAAGAGTATAGACATTTATTAACTTAGTAAAAGTTAATTACTCTCTTCTTTAAATGTAAATCTTCCACCCTTCTCATATGTTACTGCTATTGCCCTTTTGAAGAACCTCATGGGGATTGATTACGTCTATAATTCATGCAATAGGTGCAACTTGTTGTCAACTGACTGACAAGATACTGTCAGATGGGTGACTTCGTGACACATTTGAACTTAATTGGTATGAATTGTCAACATCTTGGCAATGCTTCCGAATGCAAGGGTTTATGCATCGAAGCCAACAAATGATGTTGCACCATAAAATATAACTTTTTGAAAAACAATGCAGACCCACAGAATCTTGTACAAACTAGAGAGATAGTTCAGCACCAATGCCCTCCTTGTTCATGCCCCTCGTACAAATTATACATTTATTGATATGAACATGTGGACACGATGCGTTGTGCCTAGCTATTCTTAAGAGACAGACTGAAACTTGGGCCAAATGACTTAGGGAGCCAAGCTATTGCATCTGACTGTCTCAGCAAACAGATATGTAGAACTGACACAGTGGCAAATGGCGCCGAGAGGCACGAGAAAATTGGGACAGAAAATGTGCTGGGCAAGACACAAAATGATTGATGGCATGCCTCTTTTGCTGGGTGCCATCTGTTGAAGACTACAAGCAGATAAGTGAATAAAATATAATTTTTAAATAGCTTGCTACTTTTATGAAATCAATCAATGTAATAGAACTTAAAAAGTACATGTTGACTTGCCCTCCCAGATTCTAATCCTTTTCTTCTGTCAAAAATATTTTTGGTAAGTAAAAAGAGGCCTTATGCCATATGTGTTTTAATATGGTAATTTTTAAAACTTATATTTTCTTTTCCTTCCCCAGCTGGGGAAAAGGGAAAATTCCATTGCATACATTCTATTTCAAAAATCACTTGAGAAATGATTTTCAGAACAAGTGATTTCCCATTTTGCAGTTGATTATTTAATTCACCAACATTCCCTAGTGTTCAAAGCCATAACTTTAATTTAGAGTAGAAACAAAATAGTCAAAGCATGCTAATAGCACTGTGCATTTTAGATAGAGGGATTGTGAAAACCTTGTTATACCTGTCATTGATGGGTCCTTTATTTGAATAAGGTTTCTTAACAACGTATATGTTTTATAAAACCTGCTTTAATTTTCCAACCCTTGCAAACCATCTTCCCTCCCTCCCTCACTTTCATAGAGAAAATAAAAGGATTTCACAACTATACCTGAACCCACTGCTAACATTAAATTAACATTAGGATATTTTTCAATGAAATACTGCCAATGTTTTTTATAAAATGAGTACACTGGAGAAGTCTCATATATTGATGCTGGGGTGAAGTCGATATTACACATATTTCACATAAAAATATGCATCATTATTGATGAAGGCAAAGTTGTGTCTACATTTTCATAAGGAATTTGCATAAATCTCCACAGCAATAGGACTTTAAAATAGTCTATGAATTTTTTTTTCTTGCAAGTCAAGTTCCTACAATGAATCTAAAATGAGGTAGGTTAGGTCTGTGCTACAAAATGAAAAATCACATAGATTTAATTGCATGGGTTAGAAAAGGAATAGGGAGAGGACTTATTCCTTTCTTTCATCCATATGTTGAGGATATGTACTGATTTCAAATATCATTGTGGATCAATATCAGTATTAAGGCAGCATTTTTAACAGTGGGAAATATATGTATAGTAAATATGTGATCATATTATATGAGATGAGTATTATCTCATAAAATATGAGATCAGTGTTATCAAAAGAAATTTAAACTTTACTAAATTTAATGTAACAATTTATAGCAATTATAGCTCCTTGTTAAAAAGCAAAATTTCATTAGCTAGGTAATTATTCCTAGAGAAAAAAAAGTCTTAATATTGCTAATGAATTTGTAAAAATACTGCACTGAGGCTTGAAATAACCAAATGATGCCTTACATAAATCTGATTTTATAACAAAATGTAGGTCCAGTTTTGTTTCCTGTTCCTTATGTCTCAACAATAAAATCGGGGCCCTTTATGATCAATTCTAAAGCACTTATAACATAGAGGAAAATAAACTATCAAAAATACAAACCTGGTAAAAATGTAAAAGCCTAACTGTATACTACCAATCTGAAAAGCCAGAGATTTTTTTTTTTTCCTTATAGTAGACTAATTAATTAAAGCCAGAAACGTTTTCTTTTTTGAGACAGGGTTTTGCTATATTGCCCAGGCTGGTCTCAAATTCCTGCATTCATGTGATCCTCCCTCCTCAATCTCAGAAGTACCTGGGATTACAGGCACATGCCAGAAAGACTTTTAAAAGAAATTTTACATTTGTACAGAAATTAAGTTCAAACCTGGTTCTTTCCCCTTCTAATATCAATGAGGGTCTTACAGAGCTTACTCATGTTCTGATTTATTCCAGCAAATTGAGCTGTGCTAAAATTAAGTTTTATCAAGATAGTTAATAATACTTTAATACATTAATCCAGACCTAGACATTAATTCATTAAATATTTAGTATTTATTGAGACTCTACTAGGTGCTCTGCTAGACAATGAGTTATGATCTAGGCTTGAAGATATAAAACATAAAATCCTTATGTACCACAAGAAAGAACATTAAAAAAGTAAAGAAAGAAAAATAAAAAATAAAATTCCATTTAAAACACATAAAAAAGCATTTTCTTGATCCCTACCCAACTAGCTTCATTACAACTATTGTAAATAAACATGTGAATGGATATGTAAACAAATAATTGCTAAAAATCATGAAAAGTGGGATGACAGCATCATGTAGAAAACACAGCAAGCAGTGTGAGATAAACTGTAGTGATGTGCATGCGTTTGCGATTGCACAGCGGGAGTGTGGCTTAAAAGATGCCATTGATGGGCTCCAAATTGCCAAACTATGCCTGCTTTTTGCTCTAACAGAAAGAAGATGCTGCTGTAAGGAGTGGACAGTAGACAATGAGGCTGCATTGCAGGAAATAGTCAAAAAAAGGAGAAAGTAAGTATAGTGTCTGGGAGAGAGAAAATAGCATAGATTTGTTACCATAGTCTAGGGGTATATTCTCCTAGGTGTGGTGGTAAAATGTAAAATTCGTATATAAAATTATCCAAAATTTGTTAAGAAATTAATAATGAACACATCTATTAGGCGCAGACAAGAGTCTGGCAGGCAAAGTTGGAAGAATGGAAGGGCTTCTTTGTTATCATTATTTTATTCTCTTCTTTAACACGTGTGGTGTGGGTATACACATGCATGCACAAATATTATTAATTAAATAATTAATTTAATTAATTAAAGAGTGCATGCATGTAGGAAGCATTGGCCTGCCTGGTATCATGGCATTTGCAGGTGCCCTGGGAAGTGCTGACCCATGATTGTGATACTTGTCAAGTTGACATCATAAAACCAGGAGGTCAAAAGGAGTGTAAGAATAGACATAACGAGAAAGGTCAGAAGAGAACCACCAATGAGAAGACAGATAAGAAAGAAGTTCTAATAATTAAATTATACTAATAGAAACAGCACGTGAATAGTTAGATCTAAGCCACGCCTGAAACACTTAGCTGAGTGTCTCATACATGGCGGATACTCAGTAAATAAAAGGTGGGCATCTGTATCTTGGTTTCTGGATTCAGCTCTCTGATGAAAGAAACCAGAGCTTCTTGAAGAGATGGCTGATTCCAGAGCTGGGCTAAAGAAATTATAAGCTAAATCTGGAATATCCTTTTGTGACAGAAGAAAGGACATGACCAAAGAAGGGGTATCAGGCCATCATGTCAAAAGGACACAGGAGCCAATTTAAGGACATTTTTCTTCTACGAAAAATGAGACAACTGGAACATCTAAATAAATGGTGATAATTCTCTGTCACAACCCACTGAATTTTGGATTTCTTTTAAATTTTTTTTTTATTATTTTCTTCAGAGATGGTAGGTCTCACTACGTTTTCCAGGCTGGTCTTGAACTCCTGGCCTCAAGTGATACTTTAACCTCAGCCTCCTGTGAATTTTGGATGTAAATGGGATGATCGAATAAATTCAAATGGGGTCTGTGGATTAGATAGTAGTATGATATCAATGTTAATTTTCCAATTTCCATGATTCTATTGTGGCTATATGTGAGAAATCCTTGTATTAAGAGAATACACACTGTAGTATTTATGAATAATGGATCATTATATTCTCAAAAGATCAAGAAAAATAATAATACATGTAAATACATATAGAAATATAATCATGAGGCAAATGTAAAATATTAACAATTTGAGAATGCAGTAAAAGACATAAAAGAGTTTTTGTGCTATTCTTGTATCTTTTTCTGTAAGTTTGAATTATTTCAAAATAAAAGTTTAAAAAAATTAATCAAAGGAAAAAATACAGTATAGGTCTGTTGCTCATACTGCAAATCCCTAACTTTGAATTTAGCCATGATTGGTTTCTGAAAAAGTCTGAAGTTTACATCCAGCTAAATCTCTTTTTGTAGTCTGTTTCAGTAAGTTATTTACAAGGCGGACTTGGGAAGGTTTATGAAAGCATTTGTCCTGGGGACCGAGAGAAATATTCGTGTCCGACTTTAACAAACTAAACAAAACTGTTATTTCACTTTAGGGTATGTTTATAATTTTGAATAAGATGACATGAGACATTAGTAAACACTTTTGAAAAAGAGCAGTGATATTTCCTTATTTATAGTAATATTTAGTGTGAAAAAGATAGAAGGGGTAGCATTTAGCATTTAATGATGTTTTGAATGATGCTTAGAAACCAGCAAACTCTAAGGTCACTGGTGAAAAAGAACCTTCTTTGGAGTATGAGATATTAAAGATTTTTTTTGAAGAAATTATTTTTTAAAGACTTTAAAGGACCATCTTTGGAGTCCATAGACACTGATTCTTACACCATGTACCCTGTTCATCTCCGTCTATGTTGCAATAGCAATTATTCACAGACCGTCTCTGAGTTATTAAGGAATACCCAGTCACATCTAAATATTTATTTCACAAACAGATGGATATTTGTAATAGGAAAATTTCCATGAAATAGTTTAAATTTAAACATACCAGTATCACAGTAACACTTACTATAAATAAGTTTAAAACAGCATAACAGACATCAAAGAAAGGATACTTATTAATTTTATACATTTTTGGTGTAACATGAGTCATGGTCTGCTTCACTTGAAGAGGTAAATTACAGGCAATAAGTATCCATTGTTGCAAAGGGAAATATATACCATAAAAAATTAGTGACAACTATATTTCTATAGTGGAATTATGAATATTTCTGTAGTAAAATTATGAGATTATTTATGTCTTTCTCATAGTTTTCCTATTTTCAGCAATGTTAATTTTCACTCTTTTATGATTGTATGATTATATATTTGTTATAGTCTATACATATATATAATATTCTAGTGATTAATGCCTTTGGCTATATAAGAATATCTTCTAACTAAAATTCCCATTTTTTAATAATTCTAGAAGGTTGAGGTTTTACTGTGTGGAAGGGTATTGATTACTGAAATAGAGCACACACTAAAACTGCATGCTATTTAATCCATATAATTAAAGCTGAGAGGATAATCAATAATTTATTTAGCCAAACTTTCCAGTAGAGACAAACTGTACAAAAGATATATACTAATGTTATGAGAAGTTATCCTAGTCTTGAATTGGCAGATAGCAAGCATGTCTTTTCAAAGCTCCCACTGGAAATAAATTTTGAATATCAATGAAAGTCTTTTTTATTGTTGTTCAAATAGATATTATGTGCAGAAAACATAAATCGCTTTTTATATGCATAAGAGTGATTTTATACATGATATTATATGCTCACAAAAATTTCTGGTGGGTTGCAAGAGTGGGTGTTACCCTGAGCCTTCAGGTCTCTTAAGTCTTGGGCCCCCAACATTGAAATGGTCCATCAGGGATACCATTTCTGCCAGAATCAGAAAGAAAAATCAAGAGACTCTATTAGAGATCCAATTAAGGAATTAGGGAGCTATCCTTACCATTGTGGCCACTGTCTCCTAACACCTACCAGTTGGTGCCCTGAAATGCTGCTACAGAGATGCAGAATTCTTGACCAGTGCAACCATGACCATGCATTACAACAACAGCCAAAGGGTGGAGAGGAGACGCTATAGATTTAATGTTTGTGTCCCCCCGCAAAAATTTGTATGTTGAAATCCTAACTCCTAACGCAATGGTATTAGGAGGTGGAGCCTTTGGGAGGTAATTAGGTCATGAGGATGAAGCCCTCATTCTTGGGATTTGTGCCTTTATAAATGAGACCTCAGAAAGCTTTCTCACGCCTTCTGTTATGTGAGGACAAAGAAGAGATGGCTGTCTGCAAACCTGAAGGAGGACTCTGACTAGAACCTCAACATGCTGGCAACCTGATCTTGGACTTTCAGCATCCAGAACTGTGAGGAAAAAGGTGTCTGTTGTTTATAAGCCACTCACTCTATGGTACGTTGTTATAGCAGCCCAAACTGACTAAGATGGGAAAAATTTCACTAATTTTTATCTTCCAAATCAAGCGCAAGTGCATCTATATAAAAGGAATTATTTCGTATCTTTAACCCAAGAGCAAGGAGTTCTGGGATATGTAGTTTCAATTGTTCAACATGAGCTATAAGGGAAAGTATATCGGAAAGATGGGTCATTGAATTGTGTTCACTATTACTGTACTTACTTATTTCACGGTTCTATTCAGACTTTCAGAAACATACCTCAAAATCCTTCATATAAACCTTAGTCAGTCACTTTGTAAACCAGTCATGATCTGGCAACCTGTTTTCTCCCACCAGTTTTTCTGCTACCCATCTTCTATTTGAAATCTTTCCTGTATCCCAAATGACTTATTTTCATTTTATCCCTTGTCTTGTTATCCAACTTCTTTTGAAAATGAAAATATTGCCCCACAAAAGATAGTTTCTGCCTATGTCCATTTCCGAATCTTTCTGTTCTTCAGGATTTGGCTCAAATTATAATGCCAGGATACTATTCTAAAAACATGAACAATTCCCCTTCCTCTTCATTCCCACTTTGATCTTAGTTTGCTTTCCAACTATGACAGTCTTTTATTCCCTATTAGGTTTCACAGGCTTTAGAGCACCAATTATGTTTGATATTTATTTCAACTTTCTCCATATCAACTACCATAATGTTTTGTACATGTTGGATAATAAATATTGTTACCTTATTCAATCGAATAATTTGGTTAAGAACACTATATTTTGAAAAATTCTAAATGAAACTAGATTATGTACAAAGTGCATTAGTAAAATAAATTGAGATCAAAGTTAAGTTTTTGAGGAAAAGGATAGTTTTACATAATGATAAGATTATTTCTATCATATTCGATATCAATATATCAAATGAGGGGACTATGTAAACATAAGACTGCTTGATAAGTGTAGTCATAAAGCTTTATAAATAGGTGATTTGTGTGGACACAGAAAATATTTGTTTAGAAGACTATAATGACTCTTAACTTAAGGCCTGTCATTAAGCAAAATATAGAAGTGGTTGAATATTAGAAATTTGAGAAATATTCTCAAAATGTAAATCTGCTTGACTAGTTTAAGGGGCTCCAGAGGTCTATCCCTTAAGACATTAAGAACTGAATTGGAGAAGAGATTACTGATTATACCAAGAAAAAAAAATGTTGAATTTAAAGAAATAAGTCCAGATGACCTTAATTAGGTCAATCTGATTTCTATGATACATTCATTTTATTTCCAGATGTTTCAATTCTCAACTGAAATACTTCTGGCAAATGAACTGTGAAGCTACTGGTGTTATTTATTTATTTAGTCATTTATATATCTATTCATTTCTTTTACTTTTAGCTGAATAATGAATTTTAAAAATAACTTTTGGCAAGCTATGTAAAAACACTGTTTGCATATATATTTGCAAATGTGTATCACTAGATGCAATTGCAGGACTAATGTTGGAACTGAGCAAGAAGCTGTGCATTTCATTGTGCCAGCTAAAGCTAAGACGACAGGCTTTATTTCGATTTAAATAAAACCTGAAGGTAGAGCTGTGGAAAGCTGGCTCAAACTGTCTGGCATTCTGCCTAGAAGGGAATCTTTGATAGTGTTCTTCTTTAGACTATATTAGCTTCACCAGTTTTTCTTAGTTAACATTAAAAATTTAATTCTCCAAACAGTATAATTCATCAAGATTTTGCTATTGTTTCATCTGCCTTCCTCTTTCCCACATTTTATAAAGCAGTTTATTCAAATCGAGAACCTTGAATTTTCAAAGTGAATAATCTGCATTTTGCTGACAGTTTTCCTTTCTGAATTCAATATGATGTTGTCATTCAAAACTTGGAAGTGCCATTTAATTATCTACTACTACCGAAAACTGAGCTCAGGGTGGTAGATATTCCCAAAAGCTAAAGAGAATGTTAAAAAAAAAATGTGTTTCTTAACTTTATTTTCATGTAAATTTTCAGGGGCGGAGGTTATCAGTCAAAGTGAAAGGTGGATTAAGAAGCATTTGTAGGTTATGATCTGTTTAAGAGAAAAACAGTCTGCATTACATCTTCTTTATAGGAAGAAAATACTCTCTCCAGAAAAGTGCTTAGAACATGTAAAGGAAAAAAATTCATAATCCGACAAGGACGAGTTTTACATTTGTTATTTGTTTTGAGCTCCTGGTTTCTCACGTCTTGATGTGTGAGCAAAACAATTTTCCCACGCCCCAGAGTCAGGACTCTGGAGTTGCTGTGCCTTTTCATACATATATTCTACTAACAACCCCTCTAAAATGTCACTACAGAAATCACTAACAGATATTAACACATTCTAAAAGTAAAGTGAGTGAATTAATTTATCTCTGGACATCTTTTGATGATTTCATGCTTTTATTAAACAGATTCCTCAGAGTCATTTAAAATCAGATCGCGGTATCAGCCGTCTGCTCAGTTCCCTTAGACTCGCATTACAGATAACTCTGTTGCCCCCTTTATCAGTGTTTCGGGACAAGAACCACTAGAGATTGACAATTATGTTATATTTCGCTTGTGTAAGGGTCTCTACCAATATTGAAATGAAAATATCTGTTGAAAAATTCAAATTACCCTTCATTTCTCACCTTTTATCCGATAATTTTTGTTTCTGCTCTGAGACTTAGGGTATGTTTCACTTTTTTACAGGGTAAAATTTCAATAAACAGTGCTCACTTATTACTTATTCTATAGTTGTTTTCCTCTTAAATATTGCTTTAATTAAATCTCCATTCCTCTTTCAACTTACTTGGCTTCTTTGCATTTTTTTAAACTTTATGTAGCAAATATTTAGTGATCACTTACTACATGCAGGATACCACGTTTAGACGTTGTGATAGATGTGCTTTTAGTTACTACACTTTTCGTTTCCAAGTAAAATAGTAGAAATGTGAGAGAAGCCAAGGATTTTCATGTGTTGCTTCATAGTTATATTTTGTTTTGTTTTTCCTGGCAGTGAGAAACCCCTCAGCTTTCTCTTAATCTGAATGTCCAAGGCTATAAATATTCTCTCCAACAAAAAAGGACTTCTTACAGGAAGAAAAGTAATATAAATTTCAAGTTAAATACGAAATTTTCTTGCTAGGTTATAAATTTGGTTAACAGATACAATATAGACTTTTATACACTAATTTAGTGTCAACGAATAAGAACTTGTAATTCAGAATTTAATAACTGAATGAATTCAAATGTTGGCAACTGAATTAAAATAAAGGAAGACACTGAAATTCTATCTGATGAAATATTATTTTGCCATCTTTTTAATAAGCTTCACAAGGTCACTTACCAGAATTTCTAAATGGTAAATATCATAATTTGGTTCCTTCAAATGCATTACCAGAGAAAAAGATTTTAGTACAAGAAGTTCATTTGGAAGCATGGTAATGGAATAAGAAAGTGAGACAAAAAGGGAGAAAGTCAATGGAAGGTTTGTTGATGAATAAATAGGTTATTGCTGTGGGTACCAAGAGCAGATCCCATAAACAAGAATCTGAGAGAATGTCACTGAGACGCAGAGGTATTGCATTATTCATCTACCAAATTTTGTCCCCCATTGGTGGATTTGCTCCTGGGTATGTGTGTGAAGATACAATCTACCTGAAAAACTTCGGGTCCCTGAGCATGGAGCAGGGTTATACCTGCAGCTTGGAAAAGCTCCCCAGCAAAGAGCAGCAGATTCTTGAGATGAGAACCCACTGCTGGGTAGAGGAATTAGTCACTGAAGGTGCAGAGTTGGTAGAAACAAATCAGCAGGAAACTAATAGTATCTGCTATGGTAATATTGATAGAAAGAACAACTACTTTTTGTCAATATTTTTATCTATTTTAGAAATTTAAAATGTTATAATTCCATTCAATCTTTATGTCTCAAAAGCTTTTAAATGTACATTATGTAAACCAGATAACAACAATTGGTGAAAATTTTGAATATAGATAATACTCTCTTGGTGGAATCAATGAATATTATAAAATATTACTAAATTCTAGGTTTTTGTATTAATATGTTTGACTAAGTTTTTCTTGAAGATATTATTTTTATTTAGAATAGGAAAAGAAGTGATTTTCATTAGATGTATTAAGTCCTATCTTTTAAATATTATGATTTAAAAAAACAAAAAAATATTTTAATAACACAGTTACATTCTGTTTGGTGTTTAAATTTGAAAATGCCTTTAAGAGCAATCTAGAGAGTTAGACTTCCAGAATGGTGGTGTGAGTTTTGCAGTAGAATCTATCCTGAATGAAATAACTATTTACTGCTAAAAATTATTTAAGAACAAAATGAAAAGAGAGAAAAAGCACAACTGTTTAAAGTCTGTGGAAATTATCCCAAAGGCATTCAGCAAATGGAGGAACATCTATTCATAGAAATCTACTGAATCTCAGTAAGAACATTGAAAGTCTGTGGCATTTAACGTCTGTCTCTGTTACCAAACCGAACTTGGGTTTGCTTGCCCAGCACACAAAAAAAACATTGACACAAGGATTAGCAGTAAGAAAAAAAAGGGCATTTATTGCAGGACACTGAGCAAGGAAGATTGACAGCAAACACTTAAAATCCATCCTCCCCAATGACTTACAAGCAGGGTTTTTTAAAGGTAGGGGATACATTTCAGGACAGCAGAAATTACAAGCAAAATTATAAACCAATGCATGGAGGTTATATGTTGATTTGTCCCCAAAATATGGGATATCTTGAAGCAAGGGCTTACAGGTCATAGGTGAATTTAGAGATACTTTGATTTGCAATTGGTTAAGGAAACAAAGCTTTGCCTAAAAAACTTGGGGTCAGCAGAAAGGATGTTAAGTTTTGGCTTTAACATAGATTACTTAATATAAGGAAACCTGCTGATTATCTTGTGGTGTTATGCCAGAGTCAGGTCGCAAAAGCAAGCCATAATATATTGGGTCAGAATGACCCAGGTTAGCAGGATCCATGACTTGTATGCATGACTTTGTCAGGTCCCTTAGGAAGAACTTTAGGACAAAGAATGGCTGTTAAAGGTCAGTCTTCAGTTTTCCCTTCTCTGAGATCTAGGTATTAATAACTGCATTCAGCATTTTGCATTCTGTGGGGGTCTGGGTTCCTGTAATACAACTCAAGAACATATGCTAAGCCATTATCTTTTAGCTTTTATAGGAAACCAAAACATCTTATGACTCTAACTTGCTTGGGAGACTATTGTTTAAGTAATTATTGTCTTCTTGTTTATCTTACATTTTAAGGCTAGCTCGGTGCCTGGAATTTCCCGTGAAGGAACTCAAGACTTTTTCTTTATTTCCATGTTTGGGGGATGGTATTGCAGCTGGCAGGCCCCTTAGGGTTACCTGCTCCATCTCACCCCCTCCATACCTCAGTGTGACAGAAGCTCTACCCCAGGTGCAGCAGGCCAAGAATACTGACTTCCTGTCCAGCACTACTGTAGGACCGAATTACATGTTGGAAGAGGCAAGCTGGGATGCTCAGAGGCTTTTGTCCCCATTCAGAGACCTACCTATGGAGCAGGGATGAAACTGTAAGAAATGCATGGCTGTCCCACAGTCAGCTCCAGTGCGGTGGCACTGCCCAAGGGGAGGGGCAGCTTGTGAGAACAAGACTATCCACTGTTCACCTTAAGGGAACTGACTTCGTCTGGTGCAAAGTGAGGGAAAGTTCATTTCTAAGGGTGTTGAAAACAACAGAGATATTGGTGGTGAACAATTAAAATGAGCCTGGTAGTGACGTGAGATTTATAGTAACAATTAAAAAGTTAGACCAACTAGAAATTTAGCAAAGAGAACCAGGGACAGAGACACTTAAAAGAGCTCTCTAGCATCAGAGCAGCCTAAAAGACTGGCAATACCTTGTACCTGCAAAGCAGCATTATTTTAACAGGATCAGAAGTGGAAAAATTTAGGCTCTGGGACATTATTTGAAAGCAACACAGCAATTAGCTAGCAGTTGGTGGAAGGTAACAACTGGTTGTGATACCAATAGAGGCAGACCAGACTAAACATCAGGAAAACTGAGCATATGCCTAAGCCTTTGTTATCTGAGGAATAATATAAGAGGCTACACAAGGCAGGAGGGGGAGGATATTAGTAATCAGAGTTGCAACAATGCAATTATCTAAATGTCCAGTTTTAACACAAATTTATAAGACATGAAAAGAAATATGAATGTGTTGACCTGTGCACAAAAAAAAAGCTGGTAATAGAAACTGCCTGTGAGGGAATTTAAATAGTGGATTTAGTACACAAAAATTTCAAAGCAGATATTATAATTATGTTCAAAAACCTAATGAAAAGTAAATCTAAGAGTTTAAAAAAAGGGTAATAATAATGTCTTCATTAAGTGGATAGCATCAATAAAGAGATGTATGCTATTTTTTAAAATAAGAGCTAAGTGGATATTTTGGAGTTAAAAATTATAATCACCAATGTAGATTATGCAATCTGAAGAATAAAAAGAGAAAAACAACAAAAATGAATGAACAGAGAAGCGTGAGACCTCTCTGTGTGCACCATTTACACATAATGGGAGTAACAAAAACAGAGGAGAAAGAAACAGAAAAATATTTGAAGAAACAGTGGTTGAAAACTTTCCAAATCTGCTGAAAAATATTATTCTACATGTTTAAGAAGCTCAAAAAAACTTCAAGTAAAATAAAAGCAGAAAGTCCCACACCCAAATACATCATAGCCAAAAGATTGAAAGCCAGTGAGAGAGAAAATCTTGAAAGCTGCAAAAGAAAATAATTCGTCATATACTAAAAGCTTCTCTAAAAAATTAACAGTTGGCCTTTCCTCAGAAACAAGTGATATCATCAAAGAGTAAGATGATATAGTCAAAGGATATGATAGAGAATAAGAACTGTCAACCAAAAATCTTATATCCAACAAAATTGTCTTTTAAAAATGAAGGCAAAATAAAAGTATTCTCAGATAAACAAAAGCAGAAAATTTATTTCTAACAGAACTCCCTTACCAAAAACACTAAAGAAAGTTTTTCAGGCTCAAGTCTATTGACTTTAAACAGTATTTCAAATCCACACTAAAAAACAAAGAGCCCCAATAACTCTAACCATGTGGGCAATTGTATGCATGGTACAATTATACACATGGTACAAAATAAACATATCAAAAATAATATTAATGAATATATTAAATAGTCCACTAAAAGGGCAGAAATTGTCAGATGATAAAAAAAATCAAGATCAAACTAATTCTTTCTACAGCAGACACAAGACACACTTTAGATAGAAAGACACAAATAGGTAGAAATTAAAAGGATGAACAAAAATTTAGCATGCAAACAGCAACTTTGAAAGAACAAGAGTGGTTATACTAAAATCAAACAAAATTGACTATAAATCAAAAATATCACTGAAGACAAAGGCAGACATTTTAAAGAATAAAAGCATCCATCTACCAAGAAATTACAATATTTATAAATGAATATACATCTAACATAAGAGCCCAAAATACATTATACAAAACTGACAAAAATTGAAGGGAGAAATAAACAATTCAATAACAATTATTGGAGAAAATACCTCTCTTTCAATAGTGGATAGAATAGACAGAAGATTAAAAAGGATATAGAGAATTTTAATAATACTATAAATCAACTAGAAGTAATAAGCATCTATAGAACACTGTACCCAACAACAGCAAAATACACATTCCTCTCTGTTGTACATGAAACATTTCTTTATAGTAGATCACTTGAGTAGATCACTTGTCAAAAAAATCAAGCTAAATAAATCTAAAAAGATTGAAAACATAAAATATGTTTTCTGATCATATGAAATTAAGTTAGAGATCAATAACAAAATACAACTTGCAAAATCTACAAATATCTGGAAATTAAACAACATACTTCTAAATAATGAATGAGTCAAAGAAAAAAGTTCAGGAAAAATTTGAAAATATTTGAGATAAATGAAAACTAAAGCTCAACATATCAAAATTTATGGTAATGCGGGTAAAGCAGTACTTACCGGAAAATTTCCAACTGTAAATGCTTATACTAATAAAGAAAAGTGATCTCAAATCAATGAACTAAACTTTCATGCTAATAAACTTTAAAAAAAAAAGAAATTTAAACCCAAAGTAATGAGAAGGAAGGAAATATAAAGATTATAGTGGAAAATGAAATGGAAAATAAAAAAGAATAGAAAAAAATCAACAAAACTAAAATTGGTACTTTAAAAATTCAACATACTGACAAAAATACTGCAAAAAAGTTAGGCTTATGAGAGAGAAAGAGACAGAACTGAAATTATTAATATCAGGAATTAAAGAAGGGAAATCACTACTGACTTTACAATAATTTAAAAAATGAATAGAAGGGAATTTTATGAAAAACCATGCACCGAAAATTAGATTGTGAAATAGTAAGAAATATATATTTAACATTAACATATTGGTCTCTGCCCCTGGTTCCTGACACAGAGCTCCTAAAACCCTTATAGTTAAATAGGGGTACTAGGAGAATCTTTTTTTTTTCTAATATCTTGTCTTTGACACCAGTTCCTGACATAGAACTCCTTATACCAGTTGAATTTCCTCAGTGATAGGAGTGTCTTTGGTTTCAAAGCAGCGACTCTTGGCAGGATCCTGGATGAGAGCCATTGACCAGAAAGACCAAACCATGATTAGGAGGTTGAAACTTTCAGTCCATACTCCATTCTCTGGACAGGGAAAAGGGACTGGAAATTGTGGTAATAATCAATCATGCCTACATGATGAAGCCTTCATAAAAATCCCTGAGTCTTCCAAGAGCTTTCAAACCGATGAGCACATCTAAGTGGTGGGAGGGTGGCACACTCCAACTGTTTAGGGACAGAAGGTCCTGTACTCAGGACCCTTCCCAACCTCACACTATGTAGCTCTTCATCTGGCTGTTTAGTTGTATTTTTATCATACCTTTTTATTAATATTATAAACCAGTAAACATATGTAAATATTTCCCTGAGTTCTGCGAGCCATCCTAGCAAGTTAATAAAACCTGAGTAGGGGGTTGTTAAAACCCCTATTTATAGCTAATTGATCAGCAGTATAGATGACAACCTTCTACTTGTGATTTGTGTCTGAAGTACGGGGCAGTCTTGTGGGACAGAGGCCTTAATCAGTGGGATCTGACTCTAGCTCTAACTCCAGGTAGATAGTGTCAAAATTGAACTGAATTCTATAACACTCAGTTGGCATCTGCTGGAGAATTGATTAATGTGGGGGAAAACTCACACACATTTTATTCATAGAAGTGTTCTGTGTTGAGTGCTGAGTGTGAAGAAACAATTTTGTTTTTCTTATCTCTTATAGAGATTAAATAGACTAAATGGATAAATTCTAAGAAAGATACAGACTAAAGAAATTGACTCAAGAAAAAATAAATAACCAGAACTTATATCAAGCAAGAGATTGAGTTACTTAAACAACAAAACAAAACAAAACTGCATTAAGTGGGAGGTTACAGAAAAGCAAAGGGAGGGGACGAGAATGTGGTAATAGATTAGAGTTGGAGACATAAGTATGAATGCATGCTTAGTTTCATATAGATACAGATGGTTACACATAGAAATATTTATAGATATGTGTATATACATAGATTAGTATGCACACATTTATTTCCTTGCTCTGTCAGTTGAGAAGTATTAGACACCTCTGCAGCAATGAATACATCTAAGGCCTAGATCTGAGTTTCTAATACCATTCTCCAATAAAAAGAACCAGAATTCATTGTACAAATGGCTGATCAAAGGACCAGGACAACAAATATTCAAAAAGAGCCTGAATCATCTTATAATACCAGAAAGTAAGGAAATGCTAAAGTAATAATAACAATGATAATGGTGAAAATAATGTCCACAATGAGCTTAGTATGTCAAAAAGACCCAAGAGCCAAATGAAAGAGCTCCCAGTGGCCAAAACTGGAACAATTTGAGCAAAAATATAAATAAATCTGTATTTGATTATAACTCAAGTATTAAATAAATATTCATAAACCCATCTTGAAATAAATAAACAATTGAAGAAATTAATAGGGAAGGAGAAATAAATTTCTCATGCTGAAGAATCTAAGTAATTTGTATAAATACCATATCATCAAGGTGGAGGTGTGTAACTCCCCACTCATTAAATGCAGATTGAATATAGAGACTTCTTTCCAAAGGGTATAGTGTAAAATGTGGGAACAAAAGTGTAACTTTACAGGAAGAAGGCTGGCAAATACTACTTTAATCTGTTAATTAAGGTTAATATCAATGACGATGTTGTGTTGGTAGTATATGCCCTTGGAATGATGTGATTAAATTGGCACTTCACCTCTTCCTGTCAAAACATGCATAACCACAGTTTAAGCATGAAAAAAAAAATTAGAAAAATTCCAAATAGAGAGGAATTATACAAAACATCTATCCAATACTCCTCAAGACTGGCAAGGTTATTATAAATAAGAAGGTTTAAGAAATATTTCACAAAACTCACAAAGTAAAACCCAGAGTTAGTTGGCTTCACCATTGAATTCTACCAAACATTTAAAAAATAATTAATAGCAATTTTTTCACAAAATCTTCAAAAAATTAAACTGGAAGAAATACTTTATAAGTAATTCTATGAGGCCAGTATTACCCTAATGCTAAAACCAAACAAAGACATTACAAAGAAAGCAAATTACAGACCAATATTCCTGTGGATATTGACACAAAAATCCTCAAAACATACTAGCAAACTGAATCTAGAAACTTGAAAAAAGAGTATAATTTATGACCAAGTGAGATTTATCCCAGAGCAACCAAGATTGTTTTAACATTAAAAATAAATCAATATAATATACCATATTAGTAGAATAAAGGGCAAAAACCACTCAATTATCTTAATGGATGAAAAAAAGATTTGAGAAAATCCAGCAAGCTTTTGAGATAAAAACACTAAATAAGGTAGGAATACAAGGAAATTGTCTCAACCTGGGAAAGAACATCTACAGAAATTTTCAGCTAACGTATTTATGGCTAAAGATTGGGTAGTGGCCAAGGCAGTACTTCCTCTTCACCCTCTGAATATTCTCTCAAATAATCAATAGACAAAAGGAGGGTTAATAGAAGAAATGACATACAAATGTATTGACACGTGAGAGGAAGAACCTCAAAGTAATTTTTCCAACCCTTCAATGGGGTAGAGAAGCTTATTTACCTTCTAGAGGTTACAGAAAGAATGGGGATTTGGATCATGCAAAACAGGTGGTGGGATGAAGGGTAGAAAAGGAGGCCTGGCTAGCAAGGCAATCTTGTTATGTAGATGAAACTTTGCAGGTAGTAGCCCTCAGACAGAATAGATGGTGACTGTTTCATTCAGACCTTTAAAGTGTCAGACTTTTAGTCAAAATTTCCAAGATCAGCTCTCAGAGCTAGCCTGACTGCATCGATGCATGTTTTTTTCCTATAAGTGCAAATCTTCCTCACAAAAGAACTTTTTAGCTATTCTTGTATTTCTACCTCTTCTGAATAGCAATCTTGAACTATGTCATAGAAATATATTTTGGGGTAAAATATTTTGATTTCCTTCAATTGCATGCTTTCCTCCTAAGATTAGTAACAAGACAAGGATGTCTACTTTTTCCCTTTCTATTCAATATTTTACTGGAAATTTTAGTCAAAGAAAATAGGCAAGAAAAGTAAAAGGCATCTATATTTGAAATAAAGAAAGAAAAATTTTATTTGTAAATGATTTGATCGTGTATATATAAAATCTCAGGGAATCTAGTAAAAATGATTAGAAAATGTGAAGTTTAGCAGTACTGTGCATGCAATATGAATATAAAAGTACCAATTAAATTTCTAAACATTGTCAACTGAAGAATCATAAAGTTCATAAATTTGAAGAGGAGAGTTCTTTCTTATAAAAGATTGCAGCCTGTAGGCTGGTCACCCTGCAGGATGGGAAGGAAATCCTCCAGCGGAACCACAAGTAGGCACTTCAAGGGAGGGAAGGGTGAGACAGGAATTTACACTGAGTGGGTCAGCTAAGTACACATATTCAACGAGTTGTAGGAGGAGCTATGGATATTCATGAAGGGGAGGTGTGCACATGAGTAGTGAGCAATTATGCATGTTACATCTGACCCATATTCACTTTGGGGTGGAGACTTAACATTTAAATGCATTAGAATTAGACTCTATATGTCAAAAAGTAAAACAGAGGATACAGAGACACCTTGTGCGCAGCTTTTGTAAACTGACCAGAACCAGTCAATGGTCTGTGGGCTCTTATCAGAAAAGAATGCTGGTCACTTGTGTAAATTGGCAATGGTGAAGTCCTTCAAGAGGTCTAGTTTTGCTTTAATGCTCAGACAGGACAACCTAATAGTGGTAAGTGAGGTAGGAGTATAATGAGAAGTGTCTCCCCTCCATCCCATCCTGTTTGGGAAATGCATGCTTTAGGTATCCCTGGGTTCCCATGGCCAGGGAGAGGGGTCCGTTCAGTCAGTTGAGACGCTTAGGATTTTATTTTTATTTCTCGATGTTAACACAGAACAATCTAAAAATGGTGTTAAGAAAACAAGTTCATATGCAATAGCATCTAAAAGCATAAAATACTCAGGATTAAACTTAACAAAATAAATGAAATACTTGTACTCCAAGAGAACCATTTGCAAATTAATCTCTATTCCCCCATCCATTCATTCTCCCAAGTAAACATTCATTCTCCCTAACCATTTATTATCTCTCAAAAGAACTACCTATATTCCCCATCTGCCCTCTCTTCTCTAAAATAAGGCTACATAAATATTTGGGCCCTATTGGAATATGGATTAATCACTCTGTAATTCCCCAAATATGTTAAGACATTCATATGACACTTCTCATATTAATTGGCATATTATGAGTTGATTTTTTAGTGAACCTTCAGAGGGGCAAAGAGGAAATTTTTCCCTTGGCCCCAACACTATGAATGGAATAGAATTTTATAGTCAAGAAATAAACCTTTATATTTATGGTTAACTGATATTGAAGAATGATGCCAAGACAATAAAATGGGACAAAATAATCTTTTCATGATTATTGGGACATGAAAAAAAAAAAGAGAAAAAATTGACCATTTATTCATGTCACACATCTAAATTATCTTACAATAGACTAGAGAACTTGGTGTAACAGCAAAAACTCTAAAACATAGGAATAAATCTTTATAAATTTGAATTAGACAATAATTTTTTAGCTATGACAACAAAAGCATAAGCAACAGAAGAAAAAGTAGCTAATTGAACTTTATCAAAATTAATTAAAAATTTTATTCTGCAAATGATACCACAAGACAATGAAAAGACAACCCACTACATGACAGAAAATATTTACAAATCATATATCTAATAAGTGACTTTTATTCATAATAGACAAAGAACCCTCACAACTCAAGAATAAAAAGACAAACAACCTGATTAAAAAATGGAAAAAGTATTTGAACAGACATTTTCCCAAAGAGATATACAAATGGCCAATAATACATGAAAAGATGCTTAACATCATTAGTCATTAGGGAAATGCAAAGCAAAACCAAAATGAAATACCAATCGACACCCACTAAACAGACAATAAGAAGTGTTGGCAAGGATGTGGAGAAATGAACACCCTCCTATATTACTGGGGAGAAAGGAAAATAGCACAGTTACTTTATAAAATAAGTGGGCAGTTTCCCAAAATGTTTATCATAAAGTTCCAATAAGACATAGCAACTTCACCTGTAGGTATATATGGCCAAGAGCAATGAACACATAAATGCACACATAAACTTGTGCACAAATCTTAATAGAAGCATTGCTCACAATAGCCAAAAGTGGAAACAACTCATATATTCATCAGCTGATGAATGGCTAAAGAGTAGTTCCCCTATTTATAGAATTAAAGGTTAAAACTATTAATTTAAGTAGTTTTCTAAATACCCAAACAGTTTTATTTAAGAGACCCACCATTTGGAACTGAATCCTTTAGTAAACTATTCTATACATTTGTAACAACGGAAATCTCTGCACAGTCCAGGGTTTGGTCAAGGAGAGTGGAATGCTGTGTCCTCTATCATTTTCTAACTGGCCCATGGAAATGACCAATAGACCAAATCATTGTCATTTATTATTACACTTTGCCTTCAACACATAGAAGAGTGAGGAACATCAAAAGCTTCACTGTTTCTCGCTTAGGAAATATATGCCCAGGGTGTCTTTATCCAGTAGATCAATATATTAGAGCCTTGGGAAAAGAATCAAATTAATCATCTATGGATTACTACAAGATATAACTGTACTTTTCATCGAAGAGTGTAAACAAGTCTATAACACATCATATGAAATGAAATATAAAACTCTAGTAAATCTAACATTCTATCATTGTTTTAAAACCACTCCTCTCAGGCAAAGATCACTAATTTTGTCTTGCTCAAAAACCTAGGCTTAAATTTGACAGCTAAGGCTTTAGGACATGAAGAGACGTGTAGAAGCTAAAACCTGAGGCTGCGTAATTCATCTATAATCTGAAGCCAAGTGCCATGGACAATAGAATAAAAAACAAAGTCTAACCTCACTAGAAAATTTTTCTCACCATTATTTTCAGAGACCCTATTAATATTATTTAACAATAAATACAAATGAGTTGATGAATAAACATCATACGCAAGCCACAAAATTTCCTATTTAGAACCTAAAAGCTTTCAAAAGTATAGTAGCTTCAGCATAAAGAAAAACTCATTTTTTTAAAATTTTTTTGACCTTTTGCTAATAATAAGGAAAGCTACTCACATAATTAAATCAAGTACTTACATTCACATCAAAAAGATAAATCCATGCATGCAGGGACTGATTTTTAAAAATTACTCCTAGTTTCACAAGGGGAAATTCAACTGGATCTCTGTAATAATAACACATCTGGCTTCCTGAAGTAGTCACTTTGCTTCAGTTCACTGAAAAGCACTGTGCTCAGTAGAACAAATAATTCCAATAGGGAAATAGTCTGAATTATGCTGTAATATTTTCTGACAACATACATAAAGCAGTACTTCTTATCCAATATAATAGGATAAAAGAGAAAAAATTACATAGTGAACAGATTTATTTATGTAGGTATTTATTTACAAATGCTTCATTTCCTAAAAAGGATTTGTGTCTACTTATAAAGAGTATGTGTGCAGGTAGGGAGAAGTGATGAGGTGGTGGGGGCACTTCAAATTTGTAAAGAAAACAAAGATATAGGAGAGATATAACGTCTAGGGCAGGTTGTCTACTGAACAAGATTCGATTTTCACTGAAATCTTATTCAAATATTATCTACGCCAGGAGTTAAATACAGCCATGAGCCACATAATGCCATTTCAGTCCATAACAGACTGTGTGGTCCCATCAGATTAAAATGGAGCTGAAAAATTCCTGTTGCCTAGAGATGTCCTAGCTATTGTGACATTGTAGACCAAAGCATTACTCATGCAAATCTGTGATTTAAAAAAAAAAGGAAACAAACCCAGCAAACTACCATGGACATATTTCTGATAAAACACCTCCTTAAAGAGAGACTCAGACAAGTTCTTCAGAAGTTATTCCAGAAGAAGACTTTGTTATTACAGGAGACGATAACTCCATGCATGCTTTTGTCCATGAAGACCTTCCAGTGGCACATGATGTGGAGGCAGAGGACAGGATCATGTTGGTGATCCTGACCCTATGTAGATCTAGGCTAATGCGGAGTCTGTGTCTTAGGTTTTACAAAGAGAAAAAAGTTTAAAAATAAATTAATAAATAAAGATTAAAAGTAGAAAAAAGCTTACGAAAAAAGAAAATAAAGAAAATACTTTGTACAGCTGTACAATGTATTTGTGTTTTAAGCTATGTGTTTATTACAAAAGAGTCAAAAAGTTTAAAAAAGTAAAAAGTTTATAAAGTAAAAAAGTTACTGTAAACTAAGATTATTTTATTACTGAAGAGAGAAAAATTTTAAAATAAATTTAGAGTAGTCCAAGTGTAAATGTTTATGAGGTCTACAGTACTGTATAGTAATGTCCTAGGCCTTCACATACATTCACTACTCACTCACTGTCTCACCCAGAAAAGCTTCCAGTCCCGCAAGCTCCGTTCATGGTAAATGTCCTGTACAAATATACCATTTTTATCTTTTATGATGTATTTTTACTGCACCTTTTCTATGTTTAGATATATTTACATACACAAATAATTGCTATTGTGCTATAATTGTCTACAGTATTCAGTACAGTAATATACTGTGCAGGTTTGTAGCCTAAGAGCGATGGGCTACATATACCACATAGACTAGGAGTGTAGCAGGCTATCCCACGTGGGTTTGTGTAGGTATGCTTTACGTTGCTTGCACAACTATGAAATTGCCTAACAACATATTTCTCAGAACGCATCCCAGTCGGTAAGCAATGAATGGCTGTAATCCTCAAGGATCCATTAAACAAATCAAGTGGCAGTGAAAGCTCTCAGCAACACCTCTGCAATCATAGAAATCATTTTTTCATCAGGTTTGGTAGGAATGGATTCTCTTAGCACTTACCTTTTGGCTCTATGATTGAAAGTGCACTGCTAGAAAGAAACTTAAATTGATCATGTCACTTTAAATATAATATAGTGATAAGACTTTTCTTTCTAAATATGCAATCCCTTGACCTTGAACTTGGAAAATTTGCATTAACTACCAGCTATGCTACAAAGTGCTTGAATAACTTTGAACAACTTTCTGATGTCTTAACTCGTACACTTTCTCTCATAAAAAAGAATGATGACAATATCTCTTCTCTACATATCACAATATTACAGTGTGAATACAAAAAAACTGTAACTATACAAATGGTTGGTGTAGAAAATAAGAAAAATAAATTTATAACAATTTACTTTTTGAAAATTGACTTCACATGAACCCTCAAAGCAATTATAGGAACTATAAAGACTCAGAGGTTAGATTTGCTGTATCCCATATGGTCAGAGAGGAGAAGAGATAGAAGGTACCTGTTTGACAGTCAATTAAGGATAAATTAAAATTTGCACCACTTAAGAGTCTATGAAGGATTTTATATGCACATTATCTCATTTAATTACTTCAACAACTCTTAATATTTCCATGTATAGATAACGATAAGAACTGATGTGTCTGAGTGCTTTAGGACCAGGCATCCTTCTAAACATTGGATCCATACTGGCATTCACTCTATTACCATAACAGCTCTATGAGATAAACACTATCATTACTTGTATTTACAGATGAGGAACCTGAAGTAAAGAGAGACTAGTTAACTTAACTAAAGTCACCCATTTAATAAATGGCATATTTATTAATTAATCTATTAATAATTATTAATCTATTAATTTATTACTCTCTCAAAGCCAGGGCTCATGCTCTTAAGACTTTTCTAGAGATGAAGCTAAGATTCAAGCTGCAGCATTTCACATAGACTTTTTAGCTTGTCAGTTATGAAGGTCCGTAATCTTTACTTTGAACTGTTTTGCCTGTCTTGAAAACAGTGTGTGTGTGTGTGTGTGTGTGTGTGTGTGTGTAATGTTGTTATTAAAATGAGAATTAATGGAGAAGTGAACGAGCTTCATAGATATGATCATAATGAAAATAAAATGTAGCATTTACATTTGCCGAAAGTAAACATTCTGACTTTTTCAAATCTTACATGAGAGGATATGCTTAATGTTTCAATAAAATATTAAAAAGATATTGTAAAATATTTCATGTTTAACCGATGCCCCCTTAATGACTGTTATTCACACCTAATTTTTGTTTGTTGTTGTTGGAAAACCATGCTTTTCTGCTTATGTCTAGTTACTACATCAGCAGCAGTTGCTTTTTGGTTATGTAGTTTCATTTAATATTTAGTTATTTTTCAAAAAGTGTAAATAATCTTTAACAAAAGAAGAAATTCTTATCAAATTCCAACATTCTTATATTACAGCAGTTGTTTTAACTGTTCAACAAGTACCTGATTCGAAATGCATCCAAATATGAGAATATGATATTCATTTAAAAATAAATGTAGGCACTCTTGTTGGAAGCAATTTTAGTATATCACTTGAAGAATGTTCCACTTAAAATTCTGTTTTAGCAACTTGGTTGATTTAATCCTGCTTTATATTCAGATAAACTAGCTGTTATTTACTGCCTGTATACTAGCTCTTCCACAGGCAAATACAATTCACTTTTTTTTTACTTTCCCCTTGCTTGGTTAGCCCATAGGTATTGGAAAATCTGAAAAAGAAAAAGGTGAGTCTAAATAAAGATAATATGGCTTGGATTAAAATTTGTAAATCATCTGACAAAGGAGTGAACAAAAAATTTGCTACAAGGATGTTCGTTCTCTGCCCAAAGGAGCTGTAACCTGTACACAAAGTGTGACTCTGCTCATGCCATTTTTCTCCAGTGGAATAGGTGGCCATTTTACTTACAAGAATGTCATTAACTTGAAGAATAAGGGCAATGAGAAAGGCAGCACTGTTTTTTCAGAAAGCTGTGGATGGTAGCTTGGTATGCTCAACAGTTATGTTAATGTGGCAGAAAAACTCAATAATCCCAGGCAAAACTCTAGACGAAATCCTCACGGTCATGGTTTCTTTCAGTACACTCTACAATTTGTATATGTAAAGCTTGGTCTCCACTGCTGTGGAACCTGGGAAATAAATGAATGTCTCTTCTGGATCATTTTCTAGAAATAGGAGAGAGAAGACACATTAGCTCTTTCTGCTGAAAGGATTGAGTGAGAATAGAGGCAGGAAAAGCAAGTCAAGCACACAAGCTTCTTTTTATCATTTTTTAATAAGCACCATAGTTTTTTATTCACCTTCATCAAATTCTCCTTCTGCTCCCTTTGTGATAAATGCTACTGTAGAGGTGAAAAGAGCAGACTGACATCAATCTCGTTATTCCAGATTTTGGAGAGGAACAAATACAAGCAGATAAGGTGATGTTATAAAAAGGCCTCTGTCTGTTAAGCGAAAGCCAGTTAATTACCGTCCTGGAGAGGAATTACAACCAAGATCTCAGCTTCTGTCAGGAAAGACCCATGAGTCTAGAATACAAAATAATTCTCCCATCCTAGTGATACATGAAGGTTGGAGGGGTTAGCAGTACTCACACCAGATCTGACGTGATTTACAGAGCAGGTTGGCATGGCTATAGCATCCAGGAGCTACAAAAGATACACAGTGAATCCAAGAAGGAAAAGTGGTTTTCTGCCTAGAATTGCTATATAGACAGTACAGACTCTTAAGTGACAAGAGTCT
>CAUYSK010006319.1:0-17248 GCA_963575035.1 Avahi laniger
TTTTCCATATGGCTGTGCTAATTTATATTCCCATCAATAGTATACAAGGGTTCCCTCTTCTCAACATTTTTTTCTGAACCATTTGAAAGGAAGTTGCAGATATCATGACCCCTAAATACTTCATATATATCTCTTACACAATCACAATAGAATTATCATGTCTAATGAGGTAGTAATTTCTAACATCATCTAACATTAAACTTTCCCAATTTAGGCTAGGCATGGTGGCTCATGCCTGTAATCCTAGCACTCTGGGAGGCTGAGACAGGAGGATTGCTTGAGGTCAGGAGTTCGAGACCAGCCTGAGCAAGAGCAAGAGTCCATCTCTACTAAAAATAGAAAAAAATTAGCGGGGCATGGTGGCACATGCCTGTAGTCCCAGCTACTTGGGAGGCTGAGGCAGTAGGATCGCTTGAGCCCAGGAGTTTGAGGTTGCTGTGAGCTAGGCTGACGCCACGGTACTCGCCCCAGGCAAGAAAGTGAGACTCTGTCTCAAAAAAAAAAAAAACTCCTGGACTCAAGCGATCCTCCTGCCTCAGCCTCCCGAGTAGCTAGGACTACAGGCATGCACCACCATGCCCTGCTAATTTTTTTCTATTTTTAGTAGAGATTGGGGTCTTGCTCTTGCTCAGGCTGGTCTTGAACTCCTGACCTCAAGCAATCCTCCTGCCTCAGCCTCCCAGAGTGCTAGGATTACAGGCATGAGCCACCACACCTAGTCTAAATTGGGAAAGTTAAATGTTAGATGATATTAGAAATTATTACCTCATTAGACATGATAATTCTATTGTGACTGTGTAAGAGATATATATGAAGTATTTAGGGGTCATGATATCTGCAACTTCCTTTCAAATGGTTCAGAAAAAAATGTTGAGAAGAGGGAACCCTTGTATACTATTGATGGGAATATAAATTAGCACAGCCATATGGAAAACTGTACGGAGGTTCCTTAAAAAACCAAAAATAGAATTACCACATGATCCAGCAATCCCACTTCTGGGTATTTACCCCAAAGACTTGAAATCAGTATGTTGAAGAGATGTCTACACTCCCATGTTTACTGCAGCACTATTCGTAATAGTCAAGTTATGGAATCAACCTAAGTGTTCATCAACAGATGAATGAATAAAGAAAATGTGGTATATACACATAATGGAATTTTATTCAGCCTGAAAAAAGAAATTTTGTCATTTGCAACAACATGGATGGAGCCGGAGAACATTATGCTAAGTGAAATAAGCCAGGCACAGAAGGACAAATATTAATACCTCACTTATAGGTAGAATCTAAAACACCTGGGGCTGGGCGGGGTGGCTCACCCCTGTAATCCCAGCAATTTGGGAAGCCCGTGTGGGAGGATGGCTTGAGTCCAGGACTTCGAGGTTACAGTGACCTATGATCATGCTGCTGCACTCCAGTCTGGGCAACAGAGCAAGACCCTGTCTCTAAGAAGTAATAATAAAATAAAATAACATAAAACAATTGAACTCGAAGCAGAGAGTAGGATGGGGAAGCGGGAGGAACAGAGAGATGGCGGTAAAAGGGAGCAAAGCCTCGCATGCACGGGAGAAATAAGGGGTTTTCTTCGGGATGTATTGTGCAGCATAGTGAATACAGCAAATAATAATCTACTGTGCATTTCCAAAATTGTTAACAGAGTGAATTTCAAATGTTCACCACAAAAATTTACGTATTTGAAGGGATGGATGGCTAATTAGCTTGGTTTAATTATTCCACAGTGAATTCATAAATCATAATATCACTTGTACCTCATAAATATATATACTATAATTTGTCAACTTACAATTAAAGATTAAAATTTAGAAAATAAAAGGTAACAACAACAAAAAGGATAGATAAGTACACAAATAGGTGAATACCTAGGATAGGTAGAGACTAGTAAAGCAAATATGGCAAATAGCATTTGTTGAATTTTTTTATTTGCTATTTTTCTCTAGAATATGTTGAATCTTTGTGTTGAGTATCGGGTATTTATTGTCCTTTTCCTCTGTGTTAGAAATTTTTCAAAATACAATTATTATTAGTTGGAAACAATTTCCATATTAGTCTGATTTTTGCACAGTTAACAAAAGAAGACATTCCAAGCTGCAGCTCATTAATATTATTTCTTCTTTGTTCTCCTGAGGAATCAAAAGATTCGCATTTATAATATTTCAAAAGGCACATCAAGAAACATCCACTTTGTTGTCTCTTCATTTGGCTTTAGTATTTTATTAAAAATTCTCAAATTTGTAAATATTAAAACACTGAAACTTGCTATTGACACAAGAATGACAATGCACTAACAATAAAATCAAAGTAGAAGCTAATCTATTTAGAAGCAGTAACAACTCCATAACTCGAAGATAATGTAAACAGGCAATTTTAAGTGTTTCAAAACGAAGTTGCAAAGCAGCCTCCCAGCCTGCAGAGATGCTGCCACACCGGCAGGTGGCGCTGCGAAGCTTCCCAGGGACAGCGGGAAGCCCATTTACCAATGGCTGTTGCGATGCCTTAATTAGCTTTAACTGAGGAGTTCATATTAGAATTTACTTTATTATTTTTACTGCTAATTGCAGTTACTCTTGTACTACTTACTGACCGGTGCAGAAGTGTCTTAACAACTGGCCGAGCCGTACCAGGCGAGCCGGCTGAATGTCAGCGTTGCTCCCTGCCGCTCCCGGACCGGACCCGCGCCCGCCTGCAGGGCTTACAGCGCGATTCCCACCTTCCCGCGTCTTCCACCTTTCCTCCTCCTTTTGCTCCTTCTTCCTCACTGCATGTTAAACGCACCAAACTCTCCAAACTTAAAGAAAAAGCCCCTCAATTCCATATTCTCTGCTCCCGCAGGTTTCTTTCATTACAGTCACTGACAACCACCTTGAAAATTACATCCTCACCTCCACCGCGCCTCGCTCCCTTCTTCCAAAGTATTCCTTAATCCTGACATCTGGGGCCTCTGATTTCACCTCTACGACAGAACTGTTCCCACCAAGGTCACCGAGGCCTCCTTGTTGCCAGTGGATACTCTTCGGTCTTCATGTTACCAGCTGGGAGCAGCACTCCGCATCTCGCCCTCCTTCCAACTTCCCATGGTTTCATCACACCACACGTTCGGAGGTTTTTCCTGTCTCACTGGCTCCTCTACCTGCCCTCTGTTTTATATGCTCTTCACTTTCTTCCTCGGTCTTCTCTTCTCCTCCCACCTATATGCTGATGATGCCACATCTCTGGCTCCAGCCACCACCTCTCTTTCCCCAGCTCCACTTGCATAAACCCTGTCTCAGGAAATGGCCCTACAACTCACCCAGTTGCCTAGCAGGAAACATGATGTGCACTTTTCACCTGTCCTTCTCCTTCCCCCAAACAGCAAAGCAATCCCAAGAACTGTCAGTTGTATCTCCTAAGCATCCCATAAAACTAGTTCTCTCTTTCCATCTTCTACTACCTCAATTCGGGTTTCCATTCTCCCTGTGATGGCTGCAGAAGTCTCTGCTCTCTCCCCTTTCCAAGCCAGTCTCCACATTGCAACCACAGTGATCTTTCTAAGGGAAAATGTTCTCCTTTTTAGTCTTAGGCTTAAAGTTCCTCAGTGTTCCTCTGGATAAAGCCTATATCTTTAATATGGCTGACAAGGCCCTGCAAGAACTGGACCAAGCCACCTTTCCTCACTTCTCCCTTGCACCCTCTGTCCCGGCCATGCTGAACAAGTTAGTCTTCCGAAGCTGTCATGTTCCTTGACCTTTGCTGTTCCCTCTGCCTGGAATGCCCTTCCCTCTCTATGTCTGGTGAACACTCTTGCCCAGTCTTTAAGCCTCAGGTTGGACCTGTTCCTCTAGGAGCCTTCCCCTGACACGCCACAACTGGCTTAACTGCCCCATTGGGTGTTCCCATAGCAATTCATTACTGTGGACTACTGACTTTTGTTTTTTTGCTGTCTTATATAACTTGCTATATTAAAACAGCTTCCAGGTCTGCCCCCTACTCCCTCCTGATCAGTATCCCAAGGCCCCTCCTATATGGAGCCACCACTATCCCCTGGGATCCTGAATCACCTTTCTCCCAGGACGTATCAGACTTTGTTTGTAATTGTCTATTTAATAGTTGCCATTCTCCGTTAAATTGTGAGCTCCACAAAGAACCGTCTCTCTCTCACCACTTAGCAGTGACTGGCAGAGAGTAATCGCTTCACAAATGTTCTGTGGGTGAATGAATCCTTGGGTTGATTATAGTACCATCCACCTTCCTTAGTTATGACAGTTCAATAGACACATGTAAAGTAATTCTTTTATAATTTATATAGTACCATAGAATTACTGTATTATATTATTAGTGTCTGGCTATTCTATTCCTTGAGGGCAGGACCTATTACCTTATTCAATTTTTTTTTTTTTTGGTCCCAGAACTCGGCATGCATGGGATATATTATTTTCTACCAATTTTTGTTGATTGTATCATGATTATAAGAAATGAAGGAACAGAGGCCCAGATAATTGAACTATCCTGGACCACGCACAGCTACCTGTTCCAGAACCAGGACAAGAACCCAGTCTGGAAAAAGAGCAGCTTGGAAGGAACTCGAAGTCTAAGTGAAGTTCCAGAATGGATGAGAGAAGCACTAATTCCTCTCCATCAGGGACTGACCAGCGGTGGGAGCTGCCAGAGCCCCAGACCGCCACGGCCAAGGATCCACATAGTGGACGTGACCCAGACAAAAGGGGTGTAAGGATGGGGGTTATTTCAGCATGGAAGGGAGACTGGACCCCTGATTTCCTTTGTCCTTTTAGTCAGTGTCAACCCCAGCCTCCGTCACTGGTGTTGGGGCACTATTTATCCTTCTCCTCCCTGATCTGTTTGTTCCGAAGATTGTTCTCTTCCTGGTGTTACTTTATTAGGGAGCGAGCAAGTCACTGAGGGGGCCTGGGAAGAGTCATTTACAGTCTAACCCCCTGGAAATGCTAGAGTTGCCTCCTGCCACATCTTCAGCATAAAAATCCTCCCTCCTCAGCTGCCCACGTGGCTCCTGGTCTCAATTCTTCATCCCCACTCCCAGACTCTCCCCAGTGCCCCTGGTGAAGCTCATGAAATAGCAAAAGATAAAGACAAGTGAAAAGCAGCAGCACAGAGGAGGTGACAGAGGCACAAATAGAATTTTGATTTTTCTCCCATCTCTACACCTTCTGAGGGAATGAATCCAATGTCCCCACCCCACCTCCAACAGCAGAGAAGTCCCTGAGCATCTCCGAACATTATGAACCCTCAAAGGAAGCTGAACTGGGGTCCCCTTTTCTCCATTAGAAGACCCATTGGTGAGGCTAAAAAGCCCCA
The DNA here is from genome assembly GCA_963575035.1 of Avahi laniger. Classification (NCBI taxonomy): domain Eukaryota; kingdom Metazoa; phylum Chordata; class Mammalia; order Primates; family Indriidae; genus Avahi; species Avahi laniger. The sequence goes on from CAUYSK010006319.1 coordinate 5,329, forward strand.
GATGGGAGACGACTAGATCTTTCCCTCAACTGGGACATTTTCTCTTTTCCAGAACATCTTGGGCAAGCTTCAAGCACATTCACATGCTGGTAGTATTTAAACCTTGCACTGGAGTGAAAATTCCAGGACTGACGTTCTCACTGGGACCAATGGAGAGGATGAGCTTGAAGGACTATGTGGCCCAAACACCTCAGCCTCTTCTAAATATAGTTGCCTTTGCTCCTTGGTTAACAGGGTCTCTGCTGGCATTAGAGAAATTCCCAGTGACTCAGAACCTGAACGGGATGCTTCAGAGTAAAGAGAAGGGATCTGGTACTCCCTCTCCTCACCCTTCCACCTAACAGTCAACCTGCTTTTTGCTACCATCCAAACCAGACGATACTGTGGCAGGCAATAAAACAAAGCCCATTCTCCCTTTTCTCCATGAATTAAATCAAGGAGTCTAGCTGCTGGCTTAACAAGGATGAAATAAAGCAAGGCCTAAGGCACCCTGATTCACAAGAGAGCTGATCTCTGCTGAACCGCAGAGATGAAACATTAAGATGGCTCTGGCCACCTGCTAACTTCGAGTTACCCTACACTAAGTCACCTTTGCTCCATCCTCAACCAGAGTAAATGGGATTGAGGAAGCTGGTTCCGTACACTCCCCTATGTATCTCATATACCCTAAGCTGCCAGACACTTAACTAATGAAAATTGGCGCTGTACCTAAAGGGCTTTCTTCTCTGATCATAAATGTGCACGCTAGTTTTGTGCCAGTAATTAAGACTCTACTTGTACACATATAATCAACATTTTCACAAGTATTTTGTCTTAACTAAAATTTTATATCAACAGGAAGTCCTAGAATTATACCTCATGAGGCTCCAGGATTTGGAGAACATTATTCACCCTTCTTAATCCGAAAGCTTGGGTGCCTGAGGATGGGGTCCTGATGGTAGCCAGGCTGCAGATTTAGGTCAGGCCCTACTGGTGCGTCTTTATATGCTCAGTGCTCAGCGTAGGTCCAGACACATGGTAGACCCTCAGTAAATATTTGTTAAATTTGAATAATTCCTGTAAAAATCTCACATCAGCTTAAGGTACCTTCTCTCTTACTGCTCCTTCTCCCAGTAGCTCCTGGTAGGACTCAGGTCTGGCAGCAGGGGGCGCACGGGGCCGCTGCTCAAATGAGAGAGAACAGCAAACTCCAAAAGGGGGTGGGATTTAGATCTTCCCTCCCCATGTGGATAATGGGATCCCTAAGGTGCACAGTGGGAGAGTGGGCAGAGGAAGCAGGTTTCGGGGCCTCAGAACCCACTGAATTAACTCCTAAGAGAACTTTCTTTGTAAAGAGAATGCATGAAATAAGGGAAAAGAGGAGAGAAGCCTCCCACAGCTGTCAGCCTAAAACAGCCGCTCTCGCCTCAGTTCATCTAGGGAAGGGGCTACAAAGCAGACAATCTTTATTCACAACTGGGGTGGCAGAGGGGGGATACCCCCAGGTCAGTCCAAAAGCAAAGATATTGGGTGGGAAGATGGTGCCGGGTGAGGACTCAGCACTCGTCCTCACCCAGCAGGGCATAAGGGTTTCGGGTGGCCAGGCTGGACCCCGGAGCTGAGGTTGGGGTGTCCTCATCCCCTTCTCCCTCCTCATCCGCATCCCGGTCCTCCTCTCCCTCCTCCTCACAGGAGCTGCTCAGCTCTTCCTCTTCCTCCTCCTCCTCGTCACCTGCTGGCCCCACCCTGCCCTGCAAAACCACCAGCTCCGTGGTCTCTGGATGGGACTCCCAGGTGCCTGGGGAACCAAAACAAGAAAAAGAATGGAGGAGAGTTTTGAGCAAGGAACTTTGAGCCAGAGAAAGATGGGGAAGAGGCAAAGACTAGGAATAACAATGATTTTATAGCTGCTGGCATTCATTCATTCATTCAGACTCTCACGTGCAGAGCACTGAACAGAAGCTTTGGGCACAGCAATCTCAATCTTCACAACCACCGTGCTAGGGGGCAATTAGTTCCCTCAGTTTTCGGATCAGGAAACCACCTCAGATGGTAGAAAACACAGACCTGGCCAACAGGTGCAGAATCCAGGTTTGACCCTCGTTCTGTCTGGCCACAAAGCCCACACCCTTTTGCTGGGTAAGAATATCTGGGCTCTGACCTTTCTGTTCATTGTAGCCCGGGGGGTGAAAACACAGGCTGAGGCGGCCATCCACTGCCAGCCGCAGAAGGCTGTTGGCTGCTCTATACACATCATTCCGAGCCGCCTTGGCTGTCTTGTAACCACGTTTCTCTGCCCAGGCTGGAGGGAGAAAAGGTAACAGGAAGGGGGGACTGTTAACCAGGTACCACTGCCGTAACACTGTCCTTCCAGTTTTCCCCCAAACGTTCCAGGCCAGAGATCTTGCTGTCCCTGCCACAGAAATCTAGGGGTAGGGGACAGCAGCTTCATCAATGGCAGAATCTCTGAAGAGAGGAAAGGAGACAGGGTAGGGTAAAGGGCGAGGCCAGAGGCTGACAGGTAAGGGAGGGAGGGCAGCCGAAACCATGTGGGGAGAAGCCAGGCACGAGGAAGTCACCTTCACAGATGTCCCAGGCACACCAGGGGTGTTCTGCTGAGGGGTCCTCAGCCTCTGGGTGGCGCAGGTGGAGCAGGGCCTGCACGGGGATGCGGGAGGCCAGGAAGCCCACTGCGGTGTAGGGCTCCTGGATCTGCGCGATGGGGTAGATACCCGCCAGCACCTGCGGGGAAATGAGCACTCAGCGCCTCCCTCCATGTCCAGCCTTCTCTCCCTCCTCTGCCCCTCTGCCCTCATACCTGCAACTGCCTGGGCAGGAGAGACGGGAAGATGAGGCCCGGGCAGTCACAGAGCTTCACGGAGGGGGTGAGAAAGTAGGTCTGAAAGTATCGGGTATGGCCTGGGGTTCTGGACACACTCACGACCTTCCGCCCCACCAGCCCGTTGATCAGCGAGGACTTTCCCACATTGGGAAAACCTGAGGAAGGCAAGGAAAATCACATTGGACATGGCTTTGCTCTGTGATGGGCAGGACTCAGCTCTGTAGCTATAGCTGAAAGGAGAACTAAGGCTCAGAAATTAAGGAAGCGGTACAATGTTGCAAATTATAAATCAGGCTCTGGACTACTAGGGTTGAATCCTGGCCTCTCCACTTACCAGCTTTGTGACCTCAAGGCGATTTACTTAATGTTCTGGGCCTCTGTTTTCTCATCTTCCAGTGCAGTACCTCCTACCTCAGTGATCACGATAAATGAGATAACCAGCACAACTGCCTGGTCAGTGCCCTCAGGAGAATAAGTGCCCAGTACCAGTGATCACTTCTCACAATAAACACTATGACTAGTGAAAGGAGAAAACTGGAAGCCTTGGGGCTCACCGCAGCTCAGTTCATGACCACCAGCACCTTCCTTCTGACTCACTTTAGTGCCTGCACTGCCAAAGGGCGTCCCGACCCCTCCTCTGATGCCCGCTCCCACGGCAATACCTGGACCCTGTCATTTCCCACGCCTCTCTGCCCTGACATCCATCCTCCAGCTCGCGTTTTCTGGTTCCCCTAGTCCACTGAGTCTGTGGCCCCGACCCTCGCGCAGCAGCACTATGCAGCACCTATGTCCCCACTTCCCTTCGCACCCAGCTCAGACTCCAGGATCCAGCTCTACAACCAGGCCCATTCGCAGACCTGGAACTCCCTGGTCCTGCCTCTCCCCTCCATCTTGCCCACCTGGTAAAACTGCAACCCTGTAAAACACAACTCTCTGCCCATCTGGCACCCACTCCTGGGCAGCTGACTGGCTGACGCGCCACAGTGCTGACTGCGCTCCTTTGCCATGCAGTCAAGTATCTCCTTTCAACAGGAGGGAGGGAGAAAACAATTCTCCTTTGACAACTCCCGCCAGCCCCATTTCTCTGTCCCCTTTATAGGAAAACTCCTTAAAAGACTTATCTATCTTTTGTCATCACTTCTTCATGCCACCTTCTTTGTGACTGTAAACTTTAACACACAAAAAAAATGCACAGAACATAAATGTGCTGCCTGATGAACCCCATACCACCGAGGGTGTGATATGCTTCCTCAGAGGCCCATTCATCCCTCTTGATCATAACCCTCTCCTCCCTAATCCTGACTTTTAAGAGATTCCACTCTTTCTGTTTCTCTTTAGTTTACGGCCTGTATATTTCTCAACCATGCAGTTAAATTTTGCAGCTTTTGAGACAGGGTCTCACTCTGTCACCCAGGCTGGAGTGCAACAGGCATGATCATAGCTCACAGTAACTGCAAACTCCTGGGCTCAAGTGATCCTCCTGCCTCAGCCTCCCAAGTAGCTGGCACTACAGGCGTGTGCTACCACACCCAGCTAATTTTTTAATATTTTGTAGAGATGGGGTCTCATTGTGTTGCCCAAGCTGGTCTCAAACTCCTGGCCTCAAATGATCCTCCTGCCTCGGCCTCCCAAAGTTCTGGGATTACAGACATGAGCCACCATGCCTGGCCCAGCTTTTGAACTTCATACAAATGGAATTGTGCAGCATGGATGTTATTGTGCCGGCTCCTTTTGCACAGCGTTATGTGAGGTTCCCCGTGTTGCTGCACGTCCTCTTGTGGGCCTACTCCAATATGGCTTTCTCTCCTCCACTCCATTGAAACCACTGATCTTCACGTTGCCAAGCCCACCGAGCCAGTCTCTATTCTCCTCTCACCCAGCCTGTCAGCAATGTGTGACACAGTCAGTGCCTCCTTTTCCCTTCAAACGCTTTTTCATTTGACTTCTGGGCCACTCCCTTGGTTCTCCTCCTTCTCACTCTCCTTTGCCCAACCTCTAAATGCTGCTTGTCCTACGGCTCGGTCCTCGGCTTCCTCTTCTCTACCTACCTCTGCCCCTACATCTCACCCAATCCCGCGGCTTTAAAGACCACTTATATCATCAATGGCTCCTGAAATTTAAATCCTTCCCAAATTCAAATCTCCAGTACTCTTCTCTCCTAAGCACCCGACTCCTATACCCACAGCCTATTTGACATCTCCACTAGGGACATTTAAAAAGAATTTCAAACTTAATTTCTGGTTCCCCTACCTTCTCCAACCCCTCCAAATCTGCTTCTCTCCCAGTCTTCCCATCATGGAATTCCCAGTGGCTCAGTACAAAAATCTGGAAGTCCTTCTTTATTTGCTTTCTTTTAGGTGCCAAGCACAAACCATCAGCGATCTCATTTTCTCTACCTTCAAAATATATCCTTTTTCTGGCCCCGTCTCACCACCTCCACCTCTAGCACCCTACTCTGAGCAACTCTTATTTCTCCCCTAGACTATTGAGATAGCCTCTGACTGCTCTCTCTGCTTCCTTTCTCGCCCACCCTCCACCATTCATTCTCTACTTAGTAGGTAAACTTCTAAAAAAGGAAGTCAGATTTTGTCATTCCCCTGTTCAAAACCTACCATTGGCTTCTCATGAGACTTAGAATAAAATCCAAAGTGCCTGTCATAGCCACAAGACCCTACATGATACGGCTCCTGGTCCCTTCCTAACCTCATCCCCGATACTCTCCCCCAGCTCCCACCCTCCGATTCCCTGGTCCCTTCCTGACTTCATCCCCGATAGTCTCCCCTGGCTCCCACCCTCCAGTCCCCTGGTCCCATGCTCTCGTGGTGCTGGAATCACCAAGCTCATTCCCACCTCAAGACGCTTCCCCCACAGCTCCAAATGGCTCACTTCATCTCACCATCGAGTTCTCTCCTCAGGAACATTTTCCCAGAGGACGACTCCCCTCCCAATCATTCTTTGTCCCCTTTCATTGCTTTCTTTCCTTCATTGCCCTTAAATAATATGATTTCACATCATAAATCTATTTACTCACAGGAAAATAAGCTCCATGAACATATAGGGACCTTTTTGCCATTTTCACAGTGGCACGTCCCATCCCTCCAACAGCACCTGGCACCTGGTGGGTGCTCAGTAAATATCTACTGAATGGATAAATGAGGGAGAGCTGCAGGGAAATCCGAACTCGGGGCTGCCCATGCCGTAGCACACACTGGGCTCAGCACACCATCCCACACAGAGACAAGCTAGTGCAGAGCCCATGAGAGAGAGGGACAGAGGCCCCTGGGAGGGAGGGCCAGAGTGACATGACTGGAAATGGGGGCAGTCACTCAGCAGTCAGGCAGCTTTTTCCCAAGAGCAAAAGGACACCGAAAGACAAGTGAGGGGCACTGCCAAGGAGCCCAGCCACCCACCTCACACTCCCCTGTGTCTTCTGGACTGGGCCCTTTCTGGCCCCAATATCATCTCAAATACCACAATTTTACCAAGGTCTCTTCTCACCTCCCCCACCCAAAATGAAAAGGGGCCCTGGCCCTACTCACACATTCATTTTTCCCCCACTGAGAGTTAAGACAAAGCCTTATTTAAGGAGTTAAGACCTAGAAGGAAACTTAATACTTGTTCGGCTCCTACTATGACTTAATGGGCATTGTACTACAGACTAATTACTACAACTGAAACAGTTGCCATATGTACATCACTTAGAACAGTGCCTGGTTCTATGTAAGCACCATGTGAATGCTAAATATTAAAGCAATTATTGTTACTACTGTTATCATTAATTGATACTCATCGTTAGGCTCTCTCCCTTCATTCCTCACATCCATTCTTTTAATCACGTAACAATGCCTTCATTTTTAAAATCAAAGTAAGACTCAACGCAGCTAAATCACTTGCTCAAGACCACACAGCTGAGGAGAGGTCAGGCTGTCGTGATCCTTCCACCACAGCAGACACCTCCTCTGCCTCGCCCTGACCACGAGCAGAGGTCACCCCTCAGAGACCCTGCAGCCTAATAAGACCTGTTTTCCCTCCCTCTCTGCCAACTGTGTACCTCCTGGGAGGCCACCATGCACAGGACACCACTTCCTTACCCACACAGCCGATGGTCACCACCCCATCCTTGTAGCGCTCCCGGGTTGGGCCAGTTGGCTCCATCGCTGAATCAGTCTGCTGCTCCACCAGCACTGCTGGCCCATCCTCTTCTTCCTCCTCCTCCCCGGAGCCATTACCCCAGGTGGCCCCAGCCACATCCCGAGCAATCTTCTCCCGCCAGCTGCTCAGGTCCACTGCTCAGAGAAGAAGATAAAGTTTTCCCCAGGGCTGCCATACATGATGGCACAGACACAACTGATGTAACCGACACCCTCTGGAGTTGTACGGTGGCAACCTGAACAATAGTGGGCCAGAGAATCTCCCTGTCTTCACTTGGCCCAACCCTGGAATCATGAACATTTCTTTGTCTGAGTTTCTAAAAAGTCCTGGGAAGACTAAAAGCAGCAAACCACTAGGCTCCTGCCTACTTGCTGCCTCTCTTGTCCCACCAAGCCAGCCTGCTCCTTACTCCATCCTAACACTGGCTCTCGTGAACATCCAAAATAAAGGGGTTGTCTTCAGGAAAGGTGAGCAAAACGACTCTGGGCCTGGGTCTCCCTCGTGGCCTCCCACATCCCTCCTCTAAGGGCCACATACCTTTCCCCACAGTGATGGCCTCACAGGCTCTCAGCAACTGCTCCGGCCCCAGGGCCCGAGTCCATCCTCTCCCCCGCCTCCGACTCTTCTTCAAGACTGAGATCACAGGGCACAGAAGGGTTTGCACACAGGCTTATGCACTTCATCTCTTCCACCACCCTTAGGCCCAAGATCAGGTACCCCCTTGTCAATAAGGCTCTTTGTTCTCCCTTTGTCCTCTGCCATCCCACCTCCCCCATGTTGCCCTCCTCATTGCCCACTCACCGCTACTAGGGTCCTGTGGTGTACGAGGGTCTCGAGGGAAAGAGGTGAAAAGCACGATGTGGAGCTGGGGATAGTGTTGGTGGAAATAATGCTTCCAGGCAACCACGAGAGCTGGTGGGGCCAGATCCACCTTGTTCAGGACTAGCACCAGGGCCAGCCCAAGTTCTCCAGTCACGTACTCATAAAGTGCTGGTGGAAAATTCACAACCTGGGACAGGGTTGGTAAGGGGATGGAGCAGTGAGAGGTCAACCCAGAGTCCTCTGCCTCCAGCTCCCTGCTCAGCAGACACAGCTTGGAGACAAGGCCCTGGCGGTAGCAAATTCTGGACTGAAAATGATAAACCAGCCAAACTAAACACGGAAGACAAAGCAGGGGTTAATTTTATCTGTGTGAGCCTTGGGGGTTTCCTATAGGTCATGATTAGAGATGGAAACAAACCGAAAACAGGACAAGGAAATAACGACACTTAACACACTGAAGTAAAGGATGGGATCAGAAACAGAGATGGGGGTTGGGGTAGAAATTAATATCTCTTTTCACATGCACACTGTGTAAGTGTGTACACAGGCAAATGTGCATATGTGCAAGCACATGCACATGTGTGCATGCTTGTGTGTTAAGCACATGTCAATGTGAATTTGAGCGTATGCAAACATACCTGTGTGTGCAGATGTGCATATGTACACACGTGTTTGTGAGTATGTGTGTGTACACGTTGTTAAGAACCTCCATCCTAAACATCCCCATAAACCTCCCTTTCTCCCACTGGAGGACAGCAGAGAAGTGTCACAGCCAGGATTTACACAGGGCAGTCCAACAGCAGAGTCTACAGCCTGAACCACTACCCAGGTGGGCTCTGTAGCGACTGATGTGGTGGTACTAGAGAAATGAGATAAGGAAGAAAGGGCATCTTTGGGCTGGGTAGGGGGAAGCACCCAGCTGCCTTCACAGAATCCCTGGAGCTCCACACTGGGATTTTCTATTGGTCTAGCTCTGGTGGGCTAGGAGACTGGATATAAGAGTTTTTCATCAAAGTCAGTAAAGAAGATAGTCAGCTGGCCAGGGGAGGAGTGACAGGCTATAACAAGAGATGAATAAAAAACTGAGTTCCTGACTGCAGACATCAGCACAGGGTAGAGGTTGGAAAGAAAGCAAGAAGGAGAACACCTCTCTGTCTCCCAGCTCTTGCCTCTGACCTTTACCCCACAAGAACCTTCCTCCCTCCTCCCCCTTTACCACCCTCATCCCCAGGACTCACTGGATGCCGGATGTCAGTGATAAGCAGGACAATGTCAGACATCTCTAACACTCGCCACAGCTGCCTCCATGTCTGGAAAGACAAGACCAGTGGATGAGAACCTGAGCCCAGAGTCCCTCTCCAGCCTGACCCCAGACCAATTTGACCGTGGGTCACTATGCCACACTCTTGTGCCCACTCCACTGTCACCTCCAGATTGTGCTCAAAGTAGCTCAGTTTCTCAGAGGTGTAAGCCCCATGAATCTTCCCAAGATACTCCTGGAAGCTTCGTTCCTCCTGGCTCATTAGTTGCTCCTTGGACATCTCATAGCTCCAAGGAGGACGTCGGGGAAAGTCCAGGACTGCAAAGTCAAGAAAAAGCCCAAGTAAGTGTGAAGACGCTTCCAGGATCCAAGTGTACATCCCAGACCCTCCTTCCTCACAGCAGTCGGCTCTTACCTTTCACACTCACTCCCCCAGCCCAGTGCCTGTCTTCTCCCTCACCTGAGCCAGGCTGATAGACCTCCCGGATGTCCAGCTCCAGCACCTCAGCGCTGACCGGCTGTAACACTTGCTCCCGAGCTGCTCTCTTTCTCCTCTCCACCTCCTCCCGGCTGTCCCGTTCAAAATGCAGCCGGTATCTAAGGGAACAGGGACCATGAAATCCAGCACAATCCTGTGGCCACAAACTCATTTTCTCCCCTTGTGGGCAGACAGCGTTGCAAAGCTCTCTCTCCAAAGTTGTTCGCGTTTCCTCTCTCAGTCAGCCTAATCCTAGTCCCTCTTTCACGATATATTCGGCCTCCCTCTTTTAAAAGCCAAACTCTCTTCGGCCCCTCAGGAAGGGAAGATTGTGGCCCGCTCTGGACAGCCAAGTGGCCTGCGGAGAACCGTGGCATCCCAGCCCCACCGCCTCCACTCCAAGCCTCCCCCAGCAGCAGCCCGCTCTCCCCCAAGCTCTGACTTCCGGGTAGGCAAGGAAGCCGGGGACCAGCGCCCCCTCCCACCCTCACCGATTTGGGTCATAGCCTCGCAGACCCGGCCCCTGAGAAGGCTGCTGGTTGAGCCTGCGGATGTGATGGGTCACAGACTCCCCGTCCGAGGTGTCGGTCTGCTCCTCCCGCCGCTCCCGGCTCCCGCTGCGGCTGTTGGAACTGGAGCGTAGCCCATCTTGAAGCCCTGCGGGGAGGGGCTGGTGACGCCAGTGCTGGCCGGCTCTCAGGGGCCGTAAGACCCTCTCCCCGATCGGTCTGACTCCTCCTCACCCCACCTAACTTCTTTGGAGGCTCCGTCCTCCCAGCCACCCTCTCCAGGACCCTCCCGGATGTGCGTGGGGGAGTCACTCCTCCAGGGAGCTGCGAGGATGGCGCCCCGTTGGAGCTGGAGGGATTCCCCTCCCCCAATTCTCCATCCTTCCCACCCCTTCCAGATGTAGGGGGCCGGGGATGGGGGGGAATCCCCTCCTCGACAGCCCGCGGGGTCGGAGCGCGCCCACCTCCCCCTCCCACGCCCCCAGAGGTGCGGCGGGCACACCCCTCCTGCCAGATGTGCGGGAGCCGGAGCCCCGCCCCCTCCTCCCGCTCCCCGCTCCCGCACTGACCTCTCTTCCGCTCCCGCTTGTCCTGCAACTGCTTCTTCTTCTGCTTCACGCTGAAGGGCTTCTTCCTCGGCATGGCCCGGACCAGTCACCTGGCCCGCCCTGCGCCGAGCCTCCCGCCGCCTCAACTGACTCCCCCGGGGCAGCCCCGCCGCAAGGGCCCGGGACCCTGGAGGAGGCGGGGCTCGCAGGTGACGTCAGCGGGCGGGCCCGGCCGAATTGCCGCGGCTGCTGCGGTGAAAGGCGGACGCGAGAAATACGGTCACTTCTCTCTGGCAGCAGGACGAGAGGGTGATGCGGGACGGGCTACCGGCACATGGAAGCCAGCGGCGCGGAGAGGGCGCCCCGGCGGCGAGCGGGGCGGCGCGCGTGGGAGGATCGGGCTAACTCCGTCACGGACGCTACCACCTCGCGTTTGGAGCAGGGGGGACGCGTGTCATCACTACCTTGCGTTCCCGGGAGGAGCAACCACTCACCTGGAGGGGGCGGCGGGTCGCAGGGCGGATCCTTCTGCCTAAGGGAGAGAGGGGCGTGGACACGCTGAGGCTCCACTGCCAACTCGAGGGATTGACCTTAGTGAAACGCCGAGACTGCGCTTCCCGGGAATGACGCCCGGTTGCTGTGCTACAGTACCGGGGGCACCGTCAGAGGTCTTGAGGGGCTGGTAGCGGTCTGGACGCCGACCTGCTGGGACCCAGATTCCTTGTGGGAACGGTAATAAGGGGTATGTTTACAGATCATAAATGTGAGAGCGGACAAGAAGGGAAACCCAGGTGGGACAAGGACTTTTGGAGGGAGGTCAGAGGGCGCGAAGTTGTGCCTGCAGCTGTTACCATAGTAACCGGGGGCCGGATGTGGCGATCTTATGGTGCGACAGTCACCTCTTCTCAGGCCTTCTGGCCCGAGACCCTGTTGACTCTGGCACACTGTGAGGAGCTGGTTATGGTGTTGTCCAGCTAGGCGGAAGAGAGGAATTTTTTTTTAAGCATTTATAGGAACAAAGGGAAGGTTTAAGGTAGCCGTCATGCGCGGCAGAAGTGGACCGAGGCAGTTTACTTGAGAATGCGGCCGCGACCGACACTACCGCCAGCCTTCCGGAAGTGGAATGGCGGCAGCCTCAGCCTCACTGCCCATCGCCCGCCCGGAAGCGGAAACAGAATCCCAGCGTGCCCCTTCCTCACTGCCCTCCAAATCCCGCTGCAGCCATTGCCGCAGCCACGATGCCGAAACGAAAGAAGCAGAATCAGCACCAGCCACCGCCGCCGCAGCAACCCCCACTGCCCGAGCGGGAAGAGACTGGAGATGAGGAGG
>CAUYSK010006321.1:0-27677 GCA_963575035.1 Avahi laniger
CTGGCCTGCCGCTTGGAGTGGGGGTCGCGACGTCTGCAGCAAGGGCTTCTCTTTGCGTCCAATGTGCCTCAGCTCCCTGTTTTCTTCTCATCCAGACCGGGGCTTTGAACTCACCTTCAAGACCGCCGATGACCCCAGCCTCTCCCTCATTAAGTATGGGGAGTTCCTCTATGACAATCTCATCATCTTCTCCCCCTCTGTAGAAGGTAAGGACTCCGCGTCGCCTCCAGAACTGAGATTCGAGGCCCAGTACTGATGAATCGCTTTCTTCTGGTTCTTGGGCATGTTCTGGGTCACAGGAGGGGTCGCCAGCGCTGGGCACTGTTGCTACAGAAAAGAGGAAAATGTTAATTTCTGATCGGAGCCCAGGAGGGAACAGCTTTCTAAAAGACACAGCCTAGGGTTGTGGGTCAAGTGTTGCTACAGATCATGAAACCCAGGGCCCTGCTCTTCTACTGAGAAGGGAATTTTCTTTGTAAAGGGCCAGATAGAAAGGTGGAGAGCTCCCTGTTTGGGTTTGCCTGTGTGGAAAGAAGAAATGGCATGTTATTAATATGAATGTGTAATTGTGCAGTTAGCTTAAGTATTCAAATGCATTCATAGTTTCAGGCTGAAAAAAAAAGCCTTAGCGATTATCTGCCCCCCCCTCCCTGGCCTTGGCCCCCAGCACATTTGTGGATGGCTGGGTATATCCAGCAGCCTAGCAGAGAACTGCTTGTTGAACAGAATGAATCTCTTGGCCAGATTATCCCATCTGTACTTGAATATTTCTGTCTTATGAAGCAATCCACTCCACCACTGGACAATTCTCTTAAGAAATTTTTATAGTGAAGTGAAATTTGTCTCCTACTTGGTAGTTCACTTTGTTCTTACACTCCCAGTGCCTTAGAGAATAACTGTAGTGCTCATCTTGCTTAGAGGCATGGCCTTTACACAGTCACGTGCAGTTGTTTCTTCCCCAGACTAAATAGCCTCTGTTCCTTTGGCTGTTTCTCTTTTACCATGTTTTTTTGATGAGCATGCTAGTCATTCTCTTCATTTGCTTCAGTTTGTCTTTTTCTCACAAGGCTCCAGTTGTCCGTGTCTGGGGTAAGACAGGACTGCCATCCTTCCCTTCAGTTGATGAAGCTTAGGAAATCTTTTGCTTCGTTGGCGTTGGCGCTACTTTATTTTCTGTAGTTCATGTGAGATTGGGTTCTGCCAAGTCCCTGAAGTATTTTTCCTTAGGGTCCTGTCACTTACCATGTTCCTCCCAACTCCCCTGCAACACGTGCCTTTGGTATTGGCTTTTGGAGGGACAAGAGTAGTTGGGTTGATGTGACCCCAGATGGTACAAGTTGAAATCTTCAAATGACTGGGCGAGTGAAAGGAGCCGTCAGTAGAGTAATTGGTGTTTGTCCAGTTCTTGCTGTGTTTGAAACTCTGAAATAGGTACTATATGCGGGACTGGGTGAGACATTAGGGATTGGGAGCCTGCCCTTGAGGAGTTCTTTCAGTCTGACTTCAAGTTTTTATAAAGACTTGAAATGAGTTACCAAACCCCGTGTTGGGATGTAAGATGAAGCGGAGGAACCGTCCAAGTCATGCTTCTGGAGACAGATCGGGAAGGAAAGAAGCAGTGAGTGAGACTGATCGGGAGAAGGTTGAGAGGATATTGTTGGTGGGAGAAATGTCAGAGAGCCTAAAACGGTGTTTCCTAAATGGTAGTCATTGATGCACATCTTGATGATTTTTACCATATTCCATATCACCTGTGCTCATAATTACCTAATATTTTTCTTAAAAATTTTTTTTTTTTTTTTTTTTTTTTTTGAGGCAGAGTCTCACTCTCTTGCCTGGGGCGAGTGCCGTGGTGTCAGCCTAGCTCACAGCAACCTCAAACTCCTGGGCTCAAGCAATCCTACTGTCTCAGCCTCCCCAGTAGCTGGGACTACAGGCGTGCGCCACCATGCCCGGCTAATTTTTTCTATATATATTTTTAGCTGTCCAATTAGTTTCTTTCTATTTTTGGTAGAGACAGGGTCTCACTCTTGCTCAGGCTGGTCTCGAACTCCTGAGGTCAGAACGATCCGCCCGCCTCAGCCTCCTAGAGTGCTAGGATTACAGGCGTGAGCCACTGCGCCCGTCCTTGACCTGCTTTTTTAAAAAAAACACTAAAATTACATTTTAAAAGGGAACCAGTAATGAACCCAGTATCACCACTGGGAAATGGAAAGCCAGTCTCATCACTTGGTGTAAGTAGAAGCTAACCGTAAATAGAATGAAAACAACGCTGTTAAGTTTTAGCCAGATAGTGCTGCCTGCTGAAGGCTTTGAGTCGGAGCTTCCTCTTAAAAGAGAAGATGAGCAAACGTTAGAGAAGTTCTAAAGACTAGCATCAAACTAAGACGTTCTCTTATAGAGAAAGCTTGAAAAATAATTGGAAGGGGAGTAACTTTCTGTCTCTGAGATTCAATATTATTTAAAGCTCTGTCCCCACTTCACTGTGGGTCACCTTTTCTGCCCCGGGTGGAGTGGCTCCCATACTCCAGGAGATGCTGCTGCAGGAAATCCGCTTGGGTTGCCCTGGGGTGCAGGCTTCATGGGAGGGCCCTTCTCTGGTCCTGTGACTGTCACTAGCCCTCTCAAGTGTGCGCATGCTGGCTTTGCTTCCTTCTCCTTGCATCAGTGGCTTCCTTACCCTCTCTGGAATCAGGAGGCTCCCGGGCTGCATGCAGTGATGGCTACAGGGGAAGGTCCTTAGCACATCCGCTACACCTGGAAACAACTGGGTCTCTGTTCTGTGGATGGGGAACTGGGCTTAGAAAGGTGAAGGGATTTGCCTAGTTTTAAACCCCAACCTGTCTCAATTTCAAAGCCTCTGTTCTTTGCACTATATTAAGGGTTTCTCAACAGTAGCACTCTTGGCATTTCAGACCAGATAATTCTTTTTGGTCGAGCTGTCCTGTGTACTGTAGGATATTTAGCAGCATCCTGGGCCTCTGCCCACTGGATGCCAGTAGCCACTTCCCCATCATTGTGACAACCAGAAATGTCTGCAGATATCACCCTAAGGGGCAAAAGCACCCCGGGTTGAAAACCACTGCACTACACCAACAGGCTGTTTTTGAAATGTCTAAGATTCTGCCTGGCTTCTCTCTAGGAGACTGGATAGGTGGCTTTCTAAATGTAGTGTGAGAGGTAGAGAGTCCCAGATACAAGAGGTCTGTCTAACCTGGAGGTAAAATAAGGTGTTTTTGTTTTTTTTTTTTGAGACAGGGTCTTGCTCTGTTGCCCAGGCTGCGGTACAGTGATGTAATCATAGCTCACTGTAACATAGAACTACTGGGCTTAAGTGATCCTTCTGCCTCACTCTCCTGAGTAGCTGGGACTATAGGCTCCAGCCACCATGCCTGGCTCTTTTTTGTTTTTTGTTTTTTTTTGTAGATACGAAGTCTCACTATGTTGCCCAGGCTGGTCTTGAACTCCTGGCCTCAAGAGATCCTCCCACCTTGGCCTCCCAAAGTGCTGGGATTACAGGTGTGAGCTATCGCATCTGGCCATGGTGCTCTTTTGTTTTCTCCTGAAGACTGCCCCCCAGAAAAGAGGGCTCTTCTCATATTAAGATCTGTACAAAGTCATTTTATGGACCCATTTCCAACTGCCTAATGGATTGGACGAACTTCTGTCTTTGGCCTCAGTAAATTAGCACTTCCGTCCTCCTAGTTGCTCAGCCAGACTTCTTGGGGCCGTCCTAGTGCCCCTCTAGCTGTCACAGCCCACATGCCTCCGTCAGCAGACCCTGAAGCTTCACCTTCAGAGCACGTGAGGGCCGCTCCTCCCACTTCCGCCACTGCTGCCCAGTTCCAGCCAGCACTCTTCACTGCCTGGATCTTCACCGTGGACCAGCCCTTCACTGCGTCCACCCTCATCCCTTGTACCCGAGTCTCCACCGGCTGCCAGAACTGTCCTTTAAAAATATAGCTGGGCATGGTGGCTCATGCCTGTAATCCCAGCACTTTGGAAGGATCACTTGAGGCTTTGAGTTTGAGACTAACCTGAGCAATAGAAAGACCCTGTCTCTACAAAAAATAGAAAAATTACCCAGGCCTTGTGGCATGTGTCTGTAGTCCCAGCTACCTGGGAGGCTGAGGCGGGAGGATTACTTGAGTCCAGCAGTTCAAGGTTGCAGTGAGCTATGATCAGCCTGGGCAACACAATGAGACTCTGTCTCAAAAATTATACGTGTGTGTGTGTGTATGTGTGTGTTTATAAATGAGATCCTGCTGGTCTCCTGCTCGGACTCCTCCAGTGGCCCCATGGCCAGAGCCCTTGTGTGGCACACAAAGCCCTATGTGACCTGTCCCCTTTGCTTCACCCTGGGCTGACCTCTTGCTACTCACCCCCTTTTCTCCAGCTGAGCTACACTGGGCCCCACGCAGGTGACCATGGCTACCTGCTGTAGGGACTTTACATCTGTCGTTCTCTATGCAGGGGATCCTTTTACCCCACGGACTGCCTGGCTCACTCTTGTGTCTTCTCAAAAGACTCGTCAGGTCTTCCCTGAGCAGCATTGGCCTTAATAGCTCCCCTTCCCCACTGTCTTCTTTATTTTCTTCCCAGCTCATAAGTAGTAGATACTCATTTAAAGAATAAATGTACTACTGAGCACTTCATTACCTAGTGTAGAACATCAGAGTACACTTTCAAGAAGGTTCTTTTTTTTGGAAAAAGAGTCTTGCTCTGCTCTATCACCCAGGCTAGAGTGCTGTGGTGTCTTCATAGCTCACTGCAACCTCAAGCTCCCAGGCTCAAGCAATCCTTCTGCCTCAGCCTCCTGAAAAGCTGGGACTACAGGCATGTGCCCCCATGCCCAGCTAATTTTTCGATTTTTTGTGGAGACAGGGACTCACTCTTCCTCAAGCTGATCTCAAACTCCTGACCTCAAATGATCCTCTTGCCTCAGCCTCCCAAAGTGCTAGGATTACAGGTGTGAGCCACTGTGCCCAACCTGGAGAAGATTCTCGAGCCGAAAATAGCCCCACTCAGTGTTAGTCTTGGTTGTTTATGGCAGTAGTCACCTGACCCAATGGACCAAAAAAGGATAGGATCTCACAGTTACAAATGTTGGAAATTAATGAGCCCTTTTGGTGATCACTTTTAAAAAAGCAGTGTGGGTGGTTCTGTTGTAAATATCATGGATATAAATCTGTAGAATTAATAGGAAAAAAGCTATTCATGCTAGGCCAGTGAGTGCCAATATCGAGTGACAGCATTGCGCACAAATTCAAAAGCGCTTTTTCAAACAGCTTAGATGAAGTGAAATTCATGGGCTCTGGGAAACTGTGGTAGGTGACCCCCAGGTCTGTTGCCAGTGATCAAAGATACAGGTGTGAAATGTGTAGGTGATGAGTTTGAATCACATGAAACGTGGGCAGAAAATGCAGCATTTCTAAATGAATATTTTATGTTACTTGAGATATGTACTTGACAAATGTAATTAGTAGATGTTTGACTATTTCTTTTTTATTTTTAAAATTTTTTTGTAGAGAGAGGGTCTCACTATGTTTCCCAGGCTGGTCTTGAACTCTTAGCCTCAAGCGATCCTTGGCCTCCCAAAATGCTGGAATTACAGGCGTAAGCCACTGTGCCTAGCCTGTTTGACTAATCTAAACCCCTAAACGTTTATAAATCTGAGCCATTTGGGAGAATGGGGGGCTTGTCCTGTATGTATGTGAACCTCCCTCTCATTTTGACCTCCAGAGGGCGCTACTCTGCAGCTGAATGTGGCTGGTCTGCATTCACTGGCCCCCTCCCCCCAGATGTCAGAGGAGCAGAGAGAGGAGACCTCTGGGTCACTGTGTCTGGTGCCTTATTTCAGATTTTGGAGGCAACATCAATGTGGAGACCATCAGCACCTTTATTGATGGTGGAGGCAGCGTCCTGGTAGCTGCCAGCTCAGACATTGGTAAGTCTGTCCTGGGAAGTTCTGGTGCTTTCCACCATTTCTCCAGGGTGCCTGCAAGCTGCCAAATTGGCATTTGTTCGGTGGGCCTGGCCAGGGAGTCAGGGAGGGAACTGCAGAGCCACTTGGCATTTGATCCCGCCTTTGCTTTCCTGTGACCGGAGATAGTGAGACTTGGGTCTTTAAGGATTGGGAAGTGTGGCTTTTTTTTTTTCCATTGCTTGTTTTGTTTTATTTTGTACAGGCTCTTCTCCTACACAACAAAGGGAAGTTGGGGTAAGCTAATTGGATTGGAGCCCAGAGCATTTGACAGATTTTTGTTTTGTTTTTTATTTTGGAAATTTTCAGAGATACTCAGAAGTAGGAAGAGAGTAGTATCTTAAACCTCATACAGTGGTCACCCAGCTTCAACAGTTTACAACCCCTGGCCAGTCTGGTTTCTTCTTTTTTCAGTACTGATAGATTTTTGAAACCATATTCCTCATGTTTGGCGGGTTTCTTGGTGGGGTGGCAAGGTGGGGGGAAACATTGTCAGCCCAGGTATATCCAGGTCAGGTTTGATTGAGGGCCAGTCATGTGTTGCTTAATGATGGGGACACGTTCTGAGAAATGTGTCATTAGGTGATTTGGTTGCCATGCAGATCTCATGGAGTGTCCTAACACAGCCCGATGGTGCAGCCTGCTACGCGCCCGGGCTGTGCAGCACGGGGTACTGCTCCCAGGCTGCAAACCTGGCAGCATGTCACTGTGCTGGAGACTGCAGGCAGCTGGCACACAGTACTAAGTGTTTGTGTGTCTAAGCATAGCACAACATAGAAAAGATGGTATTGCAGTTTTACAAAACCAATGTCATGTAAGTGGCCCGTCATTGACTGAAACGTGTTTGTGCATGACTGTAATTGATTTGCTTCAAAGGGAGTTTTTGTGCAGAGCCAGGTCATTGCGTATTTGTGGAGGGTGAGGGCCAGATGGTGGTTTTCGTTTTACCAATTCAGATTCCGACCATGGAGTTACCATGCTGTTGTCCAGGGGTCTGTCTGGGGCTGAGCCCAGCTTGATGCAGCTGCAGGGCACTGGTGCTGGCCAGTAGAAAGCATCATGAGGAAGCCAGGACAAGCGACTGGCCCAGGGCCCACATGTAAGGCCTTAGCCAGGTATCTCCTGGGTCTGTGCAGGTGACCCTCTGCGAGAGCTGGGCAGTGAGTGCGGGATCGAGTTTGACGAGGAAAAAACGGCTGTCATTGACCATCACAACTATGACATCTCAGACCTTGGCCAGGTAATTAGGCTTGTCATCTTCCGGGTTTCAGGCATGCACAGCAAAGCTCGGCTTAGCCTAGAAACCGAGAGGGAGTGAGGAGGGACTCCCTGGCTCGGGAAACCTTGTCCTGACCACCCATGTTTCCCTTTGCTCTTTGCAGCATACGCTCATCGTGGCTGACACCGAGAACCTGCTGAAGGCCCCAACCATTGTGGGGAAGTCAGCTCTAAATCCCATCCTCTTTCGAGGTGTTGGGTGAGTGAGCAGGGAGAAGCCAGCAGAAATCTGGGGGAGGGGTCACTTTGTTTGTTTGGGAAACCAGGCCAAACTGTGGTTATCTGGGGGCTTCTCTTCCCTCCGACGAGGTAGGTAAGATGAATTTATTATATTAAGAGTCAAACGCCATTGTTACAGCAAGAGGAGAGCCAAGTGTCTGGCTGTTAAGAAAGAAAGATTCGGGCTGGGCATGGTGGTGCTTGCCTATAATCCCAAGAAGCCGAGGTGGGAGGATTGCTTGAGGCCAGGAATTTGAGACCAGCCTAAGCAACATAGCCAGAGCTCGTCTCCTGGGGGAAAAGCAGAAAGGATTTGTTCTTGGGAAGAAATGGTCCCAGGCGATCCCATGTCCTTCAGACTCAGTTCCTGGGGTCACTGTTGGGCTGCTCTCTTACCCTTCTACAGGATGGTGGCTGATCCTGACAATCCTTTGGTATTGGACATCCTGACGGGCTCTTCTACCTCTTACTCCTTCTTCCCGGACAAACCTATCACCCAGGTAAGGGCCTTCGCAGCCTGGCGGCCTCCAGCTCCTTGGTCCAATTGTAAAGCACTTTTTAATTTGAAAATAAGAACAGAGCAAGAAAGCACACTTGGCTGAGGCGGATGAAATGACAAGGTGTAGGAGTGGGGACGTGGGCAGAGCAGTGTGCTCTCAAGCTTCTCCCTCAGGTAGGGACGAAGGTCCTTTAGGTCTGGCCTGCTGTCCTCTTGCTCTAGAGACCTGGCCGCTTTTCCTTTACTTGGTGCTGCTTGGGTGATAGCTTCATTTTGTTCCCAGTATCCCCATGCGGTGGGGAAGAACACCCTCCTAATTGCTGGGCTCCAGGCCAGAAACAACGCCCGTGTCATCTTCAGTGGCTCCCTCGACTTCTTCAGTGACGCCTTCTTCAACTCAGCAGTGCAGAAGGCCACACCCGGCTCCCAGAGGTAGCTGCCAGGGGCATGTGGTCTGGGTGGTGCGGGCTGTGTATATGGGGAGGAAGGAGGCTTTTAGCGAAAAGTGTCGGAGGCTAAGTGTCTTCAGATGCTGTCAAATTATTCAAAGACTTTGTTGCTATATAGCTGGTGTTGGTGCTCCCAACATTTTAAGATAGTAATAACTTATCTAGAGACCCCTAATCTCCACCATTCCTTTTAGAAAATTGTGTATTTATTGTGTAGGTGACACTCAGAACAACCCATGCCTTTTCTTTTTTTCTGTGTTCCCTTTAACCGTGGGTCCTGAGATGCACGAGGCCTGTACGGGCAGAACCTCGCTAGTGCACTCTGTCTTGGTGGCCTCGAGTGGTCTTGTCTGCGAGGCACCGCTGGAAAGAAGTTGGCTCCGTGGTGCCTTAGCTTCTCCCGTTTCCCTCCTGCAGGTATTCCCAGACAGGCAACTATGAGCTAGCTGTGGCCCTTTCCCGCTGGGTGTTCAAAGAGGAGGGTGTCCTCCGTGTGGGGCCCGTGTCCCATCATCGGGTGGGCGAGACAGCCCCACCCAATGCCTACACTGTCACTGACCTAGTGGTAAGAGCTTCTTGGGGTGGGAGGGCCCCGAGGGTTTGGCCAAGTTGAGCGAGTTCAGCTCAGAAGCATTTATTGAACACTTCTGTGCTCGGCCTACAGGGCATAAATAACGATAAGTTAACCTCTGCACCTAAGAAAGTCAGTTTGGGTGCAGGAGTACGAGCAATAGGAGACCTCCTTTTGCAGAGGGGTGTGTTTTGCTATGTGGGGGCAGTAATGGGAGGGACTTTGCAGATTAATTGTGCCCGGAGGTTGGATTTACAAGAGACCCGGCACTTCAGTTGGGTCTTAAGTATGAATTTGTCAGGCAGGAGAGCAGCGGACGTGGAAGCACGAGTGCTTGAAAGTGCCGGCGGGTGGTTTGGGTCCAGAGTTTGATGGGCCGTGAATACCGTGCAAGGGAATCTGGGCCCATGAAGCCATAGCGATGCTGAGCCGAAGGCATTAGCTTGGCTGAGGAGGGTGGTCAGTTACCGTTTGGGGCTGAGCAGCAGGGGCTTTTGCAGGTTGTCAGAACTCCTGGGAGTTCCTGCCGTGTTCATGGGGTGGGACGCGAGTACAGCTCCGCCTGCAGATTGTGGTGCCCCTCCAGTCTCCGGCACGCCTGGCTAATCTGGCCTTTTATCTCAGGAGTATAGCATCGTGATTGAGCAGCTCTCAAATGGCAAATGGGTCCCCTTCGATGGTGATGACATCCAGCTGGAGTTTGTCCGCATTGACCCTTTTGTGAGAACCTTCTTGAAGAAGAAAGGTAAGTATAGTTCTTCCGAGAGAATGCCACAGGAAAACAGCTTGTACGCCTCACTTCTTCATGGGAGCAGTGCTCTGGGAAGCCCCTCCTGGCTATCCGTGTTGACTCCTCCCCAGGTGGCAAATACAGCGTTCAGTTCAAGCTGCCTGACGTGTATGGCGTGTTCCAGTTTAAAGTGGATTACAACCGGCTGGGCTACACACACCTGTACTCGTCCACGCAGGTAAGCACAGGTGGCAGTCCCTGTTTTCAGCCAGCATGTGCCCTGCTCAGGCTTCCCAGTGACCAGGGCCCGCCACCTGTCCCGTCACAGGTGTCAGTGAGGCCACTGCAGCACACGCAGTACGAGCGCTTCATCCCCTCGGCCTATCCCTACTACGCCAGCGCCTTCTCCATGATGCTGGGGCTGCTCGTCTTCAGCGTCGTCTTCTTGCACATGAAGGAGAAGGAGAAGTCTGACTGAGGGCCCGAGCCCCGGACTCCTTGCAACATGGAGATGGGGGTTTCCGTAAGACTCGGTGGTTTGATTTTGTTTTTCAAAACCGTGGAAAGATGGCACAGCCTTACCTCCAGGGGAGATGCAGCACTGAGTTCCAAGGGGTGGGGGTCAGGGAATAATTTTTATCTGTTTTCCCACCTTGAGTTGCTAAGAGGCATTTTTCATATGTGCAGTCACGCTCATTTCTAAAATAAAGAGAAACGTTTCCCTCAAACTTCATCTGGCCCCTGTCGTGCTTTGCTAGCAGTCGGGGGTGCTGTTTGGTGATAAGCGGATTCAGAATCATAGTGGCTTCTTTGAAATTTGCCTAACACTGGATTGTCTTTTCTTTAACTATGGAATGACAGCACTTCCTAACTTCTCTTGAGGGATAAAATAAAGTTGTCAATACACTGAGGGGTTGGAGAATGGGAAATCTACAGTGACGGCACTGGACTAAGAGAATTCCAGAACTGCTTGGTGAAAAAGAACCTTCGCCATATGTTCACCTTTCTTTGGGCAACGTCTGTGTTCCTAAAAAGCATGTGTAAACTTACATGTGAAGTCTCTTCCCCAGTGTTGATATCTGCCCACAAAATGTTCTCGTGTTTAGGGTGTAAGAATCATTTTTAAAGCCAAATATTCAGTTCAAGGCACATATGTATTCTGCAGTTGTAAATTTGTATTTAATTTCACGATTCCTGTAAGAAATGCTAGTCAGGAGGGAAATCAACAAGTTTAAAACACCACACTGTTAATTTCCACTTCATCATCAATCATTTCAGCTATGCGAGGTTAATTCAGTAGCTGGAGCAGCTCTGTGGAAATGCTTTCTCAAAAACACCCGGAGCTGGTCCAGAACACACAACAGCTGAGTGCAGAGGCTCCCCACCTCCCAGGCCTCGCTTACGTACTTTCCACGCTGAGTATGCCGACCCATGCGAATGTCTGCCTTAGCCCACCTGGCAAATGTGGCCTGATGCCACTCTGCCTCTTTCAAATGAGCCACAGGCTGTTCCTGGTGCTAGGGGCAAAGGTCGCAGCCAACCTCTGCCACTAACAGCCACTGCCTTAGCCCATACCTCTGCAGTGTGGATGCAGGCATAATCCTCCGCAGCCCAGCCTCATCTAACGGACCACTCAGCCGTTAACTTTGCAGAGGCCTGTGAGGACAGGACAGGGACTTGAGACAGGGCTTTCTGGTCAGCAGTTACACCTGAGGGCATCATCTTGCCTGGTGCAGAGAACACATTGCTTTGCTTCTGTACGCGGGAATGAGCTGATTACGTTATTTTTAGCATTGAGACACAAAGGGACCCAGTGATCAGTTAGCATTTTTTTTCTTTAGAGTTATGCCATATGAATTCATCTAGACCAGGGGCTGGCAAACTGGCCTGCCACCTGTCTCTGTATGGCCTGCAAGCTAAACATTGTTTCTACACATTTAGATGGTTGAAAAAAATTGAAAGAATATTTAGTGACACATGAAAACAAAATTTCAGTGTCCATAAATAAAGCTCTATGGGAACACAGCCATGGTTCATCTACATATTTACGGCCACTTTTGCACTACAATGACAGAATTGAGTGGTTGTGACAACTTAAAAGTATCTACTATCTGGCCCTCTAAAGAAAGCTGGCCAATCCTGATTTAGACCAATTTCTTCATTTTATAGGTAAGAGAACTTAAGTCCATACAGGTTATAGAATTTGTCCCAAATCACATAGCTAGAGTTAGTAGCTACAGACTGTGAACTCTGACTCACACTGTCCTTCCATTTGCCAAATCTGAGGCCTTCTCTGGCGGACCAGCCCTCTCCACACGGCCCTGTCTCCTGACTCCCACCCTCACACCTCGCGGCCCCTCAGCATTCACAGACCATCACGACACAGGTGCTGCTAAGCTCTTTTAGTAATTCACCAGCTCTAGGCAGAGCCGTCATGGGGCTGCCCTCCACGAGCAGAGGAGGAGGGCTGCCTGGCAGAGCGCGTCACACTCCAGGTTGGCCAGAAAGAGCATCTTCATTTTGGTTTCTACACAACTCTTCTCTGTGAGCCTGCTGGCCAGCAGAGTGGCAGCTGACTGCTGCAGGAGCCAGCCAACCATCTTGTCTAACTTCAGATTCTTCAGGGCCAGAATATCTTCACCCCAGAGGCTGAGATGAAGCACATTTGCAGCGACTCGGGCAGATGGTCTCTGCAACAGGAAGGGAAGCTGAATCCTAAAACATCTGTAACAAGGTCTCAGCCTACAAGCTGCTTCAGGGTCCAACCCAGTTCCCCTGCCCTCTCTTTCCTACGGATACTCTTCCCTCAGGTGACAAATACTGGCTGCCCTCTACCCATGCTCCAGGCTGTGCCACGTGTACAACTCTGCCTGGGGCAGTCTGCACTGTGGGCACAGCCTTCCCCCTTGTGGAAGGCCCACATGCCTTTTGTGCACAGCTCTGTCTGATCCCTTGTGCTTGGGTGAGGGAAGTTGTCCCTCATCGCTGCATAACTGGTTGCACTTGTTTTTCTAACAAACCTCTGAGCACCTACTGTTACCAAGATGGCAGGCCACCAAGAGGGAGGTAACCAGTGAGTGCAGAACAGTGGCTGAGATGCAGGTCTGGCTTAGCTTTTGGCACTTAGCCTGCCACCAGAGCCTGCCCTGCTGCTCCAATTATGGTTTCAAATAGATCTGCCTCAGTTTCCTTTATATTAATCTCACAGTGGCCAGACCTGCTCTCAGGAGATGTTTTCCATCTATCTGTTTGATTAGATCTCAGCTGTTTCCATGAGCTGTATCTCAAACATTTCTCAAAAATGCAACCTTTGCTCTCTCCAAGTAACTTTTTAAGCAACTAAAAAAGCCAAGAGTGAACTGCTAAGATTCTGACTCATGATTTGGTGGCTAGCTACCTACTCCCATTTATACTAAACTCTGTTTTGTGTTCTGTAATTGCCAAAACTTTACCTTTGTAAGACAGAGGCTCTGTCTCTCTGTCACTGTTGTGCTGGCCCAAACCTGACCTTCACTCTGGAATGTGAACTGAGGTTTCCACCCAACATTACTGTGAAGCCTGGGAACATCTCACCTTGCTGGCCTCTCGCTGGAGCAGTGACCTCACCAGCTGTCTCACATCTAGAGGAACTGAATCGGGCAGTGCAGGCAGTTGAGCCTCTTGGTAGCTGCGGCTTTCAAGGTGGGCCTTGCCCTGGCCATAGAAGGGATTGGCGAGCCCGAAGATTTCGTAGGCAATCGCTCCCACTGCCCAGGCATCAGCCTTGCTGTAGTCGATCACTGCCCTGGGGCCAGGACGGGCCGTGGACACCTGCTCGGAAAGCAATGGCTGAGATGCCCACACTGCTGGCATGTCCCACCTTTCATGCTTCTGCACGTCACCTGACTCATGAGCTAATCTGAACTCTGTCCCAAGGAACCCAAAATTTGAGTGAGCTGTGGCTTAGACCCAGAAGAATTTGCTCAGACTGCCTAGTTTATGCTGACAAAACCCACATCTGGGAACATTAGGGAAATGCGGAGTAAAGCAAAGTGGCAGGGAAGGAACCTGTGCCAAATTACGGGTCAGAAAAGATGGAAGGCGTTGAGTAAATAATGAGGTATCAAGTCTTATTCTCTCACTTAGTGGAAACATGGAGGAAGAGCTGCAGATGGTGATGACACGCTTGGGGGACTCACCTCAGGAGCCATCAGGCAGCCGTTTCCGCCGCGATCCACGTACCAGCTGGGGAAGGGCAACTGCAGGCCGATGCTCGCATCAGCCAGGCAGCAGCCGAAGTCCGTGATCACCAGCCAGGGGCAGCCGTCTGGGAAGGAGCAGGCGGAGGTGAGCAACCAGTTCCCCTCCGGTCTCCTTTCAAGAGGCCCTCCTGTGTCCCTGCTAAAGCACCAGCAAGACATGGGTGAGCAGGGCTAACGGGGACTCACTATTGGCCCAGAGCACAGGCCACCAAGGCGTGACAGCTGAACAGAAGGGCCGGCCACACGAATATGGAAATGTCTCCTGGATATAAAAGCCAGCAAAGTCCCTAGGCAAAGGACTAGGTAAACGTTTGGCTCAGTCTAAATAATTTTTTAGTAGTTGGAGTTGTCCCCAAGACCCAAGGAGCTTAGTGCTTGGCTCAAATGATCTCTAGGGGCCCTTACACCCCAAGAATCTTTGAACTGAATGAAAACCCCAAATCCAAACAGGTGCATTAGGTCTTAGTTATTTGTAAAAGGATTCCCAGAATTCCTTTAAAATGGCAGTTCCTCTAGTCATTTAATTGCACAATTATTTTAAATCTTCTAGTTTAAAATTTATCAGATGTCTGAATCTCCTTTGAACATCCCCAGGTTAAGTGGCAAGTGGCCATTCAAATTCTACGCAAATGCTTCCAGTAATGGGGAACTCATTATTGCCAGAGGCATCTGGGCGTACACTTGGACAGCTTTCACTGTTTGCAAATTATTTTTTACATGAGCTAAAGTCAACCTCTCTTTTACTTTATTCATGAAAACTTGCGGCACTGAAGTTCTTGTTCTGTAAGTGGGTGACAGAAAGGAACTTGGTAACTGTCTCTCCACAGAGAGAACTCAAGCCTCCGTTCTGAAGGAACGGTTGCTCATCTCTGTGTACAGAGTAAATGAAGACACGACTCAGAACATGAAAACCAGAGAGGACACGAAGGGTCCTAAACACTCCTGACCTACCCGCTAGTGCCCCCAGAGCGCTCTGAGGGCACGGCGGGCACCTACCTGCATCCAGCTCCACGAGAATGTTGTCGGATTTCAAGTCTCTGTGTGCGATGCCCTGTTGAACCAGATGATCCACGCCCTCCAGTAACTGCAGGGTCATCACGGTGGCGAGGCGCGGGCTGGGGGTGTTCGCGCGAAGGTACTGGCGCAGGGTACAAGGATAGCTGGCGGAGAGGGGACAGGGCCTCTGGCTGTCACGCGTCAACCACCCCAGCACCTTGTTCACTGTCAGCATTAGGCCTTTCCTCTTCCCCCCTCCTGGAGCTTTTTGATTTATCCTTTTCTGATTTATTTTTTGATGTATCCTTTCTGTTCCTGCCCACCCAACATCCTGACATTAGGAAGTAACAATTGGGGCTCCTCATGTTCAAAGGAACAGGACAAATCTTATTTCCCTAAAACACCCATTATGGCAAAGTTAGGCGGTACAGAGGGTGAGGAAAGAGAACTGTTTCCATGTTAAATACAGGTAAGGCAAGCCGCAGGGAAAGGGCAATAGTCAAATGGACCAAAAGCACTAGGTGAAAAGTATAGGTCAAGGTGAGATTTTGTTTTCATGAAAAATCATCTCAATGGGAAAGTGCCCTCCAGGACAGATGTGCTCCTCTGCATGGCCTTATTCTCCCGAAGGGTGAGGACCCTCTTCCCTGAAACCCCGTGCTCAAGTGCACGTGGAGGGCAGGCATCAGCTCCCCCTGGGAAGATGGAGCAGGTCCAGGTCCTGCCACGTCCCTGCCACTTACTACTTTTTTTTTAAGGCAAGCACGAAAATGAGGTTTATTAAGGAGAGAAAAATGGGATTATAGCCACTTACTTCTTCATGACGAGGAACAGTGTCCGGCCGTGGCCGAGGCCTTCTGGGTGCAGACGTGGGGGCAGCACATCAGGGTAGTCGAGCAGGGCGCCTGGTAGCAGCGGCACAGACGAGGTGAAGGCGCGGAGAACCCGGATGATGTTGGGGTGAGGGGCCAGTTGCTTGGGACCTGCCTTGGATTTTCTGTTCAGCCAAGTGGGACAAACATGAGGCCAGTATCAGATACAAGAGCTGGAAAGATAATAATCTAAGGCCACAACAAACACCGACATTTATTCGCTCACTTATTTATCAGATATTTATCATGCGCTATGTGCCAGGTACTATGAATGGTGTCGGGGAACACATTTGATGACTCCCATCCATCCTGTATCCATCTATCGGCCTATCTATCCATCCCACGTGGCAGAACACAGGGTTGAGAAACCCTGGGATCAGACGCCTGGGTGTGAATTCAAGGTCTGCTACTGTAAGTCCTTGGCCAAGTTATAGCAGTGCCCCCCTATCAACAGCTTTGCTTTCCATGGTTTCGGCTACCTGTGGCCTAAAAACAGGTGTATTCACCTATTTTTTTAATATGATTTTTTTTTTTTTGAGATGAGGTCTATGTTGCCCAGGTAGGTCGTGAACTCCCGATTAGCTGGGACTACAGGCGTGTGCCACTGTGCCTGGCTTAATGAGATATTTTGAGAGAGAGAGAGAACTCTTATTACAGTATATTGTTATAATTGTTCTATTTTATTATTAGTTATTGCTGTTAATCTTTTACTGTGCCTAATTTATAAATTAAACTTTATCATAGGTAGGTATGTATAGGAAAAAACACAGTATATAGGGTTCAGTACTATCTGTGGTTTCAGGCATCCACTGGGGACCCTGGAATGTATCCCCCTTGGGACTAGGGGAGCCTACTGTGCTTATCTCCTCTGGGCTCAGTCTCGAGTGCAAAAGGGGAATGAGGCAGTAACATGCTGCATAAGGCTGATAATGTATAAAGTCCCTAGAATCATGTTTAACAGAGTAAGCACTCAGCAAATATTAGCTGGTGCTGTTATTCATTCAACCAGTGTTTACTGCTTCCCACTAAGTAGCAGACATTGAGCTGCTATGCTGTGGAGCTATGGCAGAGAACGAGACAGAGTCCCTATGCTCATGGGTTTGCAATCTAACAGGCAGCAGTGACATTCATTGAATAAGTAATTATCTTAACTCCCTAAGAGCAAGGACCATGCCTGAATTTTCTCCGCATGATTCCAGGTTCTAGCGTAATATTTGGCGTGGGGTATGAGCTTAATGAACCTGTGCTGAGTGACTGAATGGATCCAGATGTAGTCAGTAGCAGTGGTGTCACCTGCCTGCCCTGCCTACTCCTCCTCCTCTGGAAGCCCCCGCCCCAGCCCTGCCGAGGCACAGTGGCTGCGCTGCGGACAGTGTGGCTCTGCCTGCTGTGCCCAGCCCCGCTCCTCCGCCAGAGCTGACTGGACCAAGCGTGCCACTCCCCAAGGACAGCGAGCCTATGGTCACATCCATCTGGATGGCCGGTGCAAACAGGGAAGGGAGGGAGGCGGGTTCTCCCTCCGGGAGTGCGAGTGGACAGACCTGCCGGCCAGCAGTGGAGCTGAAGGGGAGGACGCCGCAAGGCTTCCCTGGGCACGGGGAGCCCAGCAGGGGAGCGGGAGCGAGCCAGAGGTCTGCAGGAACAGAGGCGGGAAGAAAGAAGGATGCTGACGGTGCGGCGAAGGGAATGCAGCAGAGCCAGACAGCGCTGAGAGCGCAGGACACCTGCCCTGTCCCCAGAGCTGCCGTGTCCCGGTCCACGTGTGCCCTCGCACTGCTCCCTCTCGAGTCAACCTGAGTGGCTCCTGTTCTGTGCAATCAAAGGAGTCACAGCACTGTTCCCATGCCCAGGCCACGGGGCCAATCAGGATCGCAGTGCGAGGCCGTCAGGGTCCCAAAAGGTGTTGGTTGAGGTATAACGGCTGCCTCATGGCTCCTGAGGCGAGTCCCTCAAGCATGTCATCACCATCTGCAGCTCTTCCTCCCTGTTTCCGCTAAGTGAGACAACAAGCAAGCCCAGAGACAGCGTCTGCGGCTGTGCTGAGGAGAAACATGAGGTGGGGGGTGTTTAGACTGAGACGCGAAACGTGCGGGGAGGGCAGCCCAAGCATAGCAACTGCACGCTCGGGAGATGGTCACGGAGGAGCCAGGTGCGTTTGGGGAAGGCGGGGTGGAAGGGAAGGCGGTGGGGCGTAGGTGCCGAGGCGAAGGATGAGAAATGAGGTAGGAGGAGCGAGAGGAGCAGGTCACAGAGGGCCCGAGACGGCACCCGCAGGGCTCTCAGGGAAGTTTCTGCTGAGAAACGTCAGCACGCTGGGTAATGTACCTTCTGCCGTGTGCATCCAGCCCTCCCACAGACATTTAGCATGCCGCGGGGTACGCAGTAAGCAAAAGGGCACGTACAGAACAGCTGCGGAGACAGGGCATGGACGGAGGTGTGTGTAGTGTAAGACCAGACAGCGAGAAACGCTACGGAAACAACTAACGCAGGGTAAAGGACTAGCGAGTGACAGGGATTGTGTCAGATGGGAGGTCTGGCCAGGTGACATCATAGTGCTCCCAGCTGTAAGACAGCACCTGCCAGCAGACTGACACACCACAAAGGAGCCACCTTTGTGTCAGCCCCAAAGCCGCTGACACTCAGGTGTCCACTCTCCTCTACGGAGGGCTAAGGAGAGTAAAGAGGACGGCATGAAGCCCCCCTGAGCAGCTGCTGCTCAGTCACACTGGAGCCTGCCACGCCGTGGAAGGGGTTTTCCACACCTATCCCTTAAGTTCCTACTTGTGCCTTCCTGCTTCTGACAGAACCAAGATCTACAAACCAGTCCTCTAGGAAATCACCAAAAATGCAGCAGTCTCACGTCTTCCTGGTGGGGTACAAGTATTAAGTACAAGCGTCTCCTCTGCCATAAGCCAGAGCACCCAGCTTCACTCCCTGTAGACAGGGGCTTTGCTAAGCTGCAGCTCACTGCTGCCCGCCTGTGCTTCCCTCTGCTGGGAACACCTCTGTGCCTAGGCAATGCCTATTTGCCCTTCAAAAAGCCGCACAGGTCACCCCTTTGAGAAGCCTGAGTGGCTCCAACCCTGCAGTGCACAGGCCTCCCGGGCCCCCTTGGCACCTGAGCATACTCTACTCTATCCCTTGCACTTACCACACTGGGCCCCTGCTCCCGGCTTGTCGGGCTCTGCTGCCACACAGAGAACTCTTGGGGAGCAGATCGCTATTTTTTTAATTCCTTGGCTGTAACTACTAGTGGAATGAGTCTTCCCTCCTGTGGGGACCAGAATTCAGCTTGTACCAGCAGGTGGTGCTCCACCCGTGTAACGCTTAGGAAGAATCAGAGAACTCAGATCTATCTATTTTCTAGCATTCGGAATTGGGCATTTTTGGGTGGCCTCCTCTCCCCTGCTCCAAAGTGAACTACCCTCACACATCATGATTTGGGGTCAGATGATCTGCAATCTTTCCCAAGCTAAATCATCCACTAACCGAAAATCCATCATTCCTACACTGTTCAGGAAGCATTTGTTATCCACTGTGTCCTGTCACACTATGCTGAGTGCTGGGGACACAAATCATTATGCTCTCAAAGAACTCACACTCAGTCTGGTGGGCACAGGGCACCTACCTGTAAGCGACTGCTCCATACTCCCCGGCCAAGGCCACTCGGCTAGCTGGGACTAGCTCCTGGCTCATCGTGCTGAAGATGGCTTCGCTGGAAGAGCCCGCCTGGAACACATCCATAAGGGTTACACAGACCTGAGGGGAGTGGCGAGTTCCCAGCCCTGCCTGCAATCTGGACCAGGACAGCTACTGCCTAGAATTGGCTCTGACCTTTGAGATAAGATGACCTTTCTTGAGCGGCAAGCCAAGATTAGTTACTCCTGGGAGACAGAGAGGTAGAGGTGCCATCTGTGCCAACTCAGAGGACGCTCCCCACACCTGAAACTCTTGGCAGCCTAGTGCCCAGGGCAGGAGGAACATCAAGGTGATCAGGGCATGGGATGTTTCTTCCTGCCATCGATGCCTCTGGTCCCCACCAGCTTGAAACTGACCACTGGGTCACTAAGACTCCCCTCAGCAGACAGACCAGAGCCTGACTAACTCCACCCTGGATGAAGCTACGCTGAATCACAGAACAGCCTTCCCGCATCCCCCCAAATAAATAAACAAAAACCAAAGAGGGGGGAAAGCACCTTATTTTCCTCATTTTAATATAATGGTTCTCAGGACCTATGAAACCTGGTAAGTATCAAGAAGATCCTATAAGGATCAAGAGTCTTTTAGCTTTTGCGAATGTAATAGCTGTCATGTCTCAACTAGGCCAAGTTTTTTAGAGACAGGGTCTTGCTCTATCCACCCAGGCTGGAGTGTAGTGGCATGATCATAGCTCATTGTAACCTCAAACTCCTGGCCTCAAGAGATCCTCTTGCCTCAGCTTCCCAAGTAGGTAGGACTACAGGCATGTGCCACCACACCCAGCTAATTTTTTCATTCTTTATAGAGATAGGATCTTGCTATGTTGCCCAGGCTGGTCTTGAACTCCTGGCCTCAAGTGATCCTTCTGCCTTAGCCTACAAAAGTGCAGGGATTATAGGCATGAGCCTCTGCACTTGGCCTCCAGTTAAGTTTTGATGCTAAGACTGGATGTTTTACAGGCAAAGGATTTGGCTACTTGTTCGTTATTAACCCAGCTTGCAGTACAAGAGTCTAATAACCTTCATTCCCCAAATCAAAACAAGAAACTGCATTTTCTTGTGTCCAGCATAAACTGCTGGGCTGTGTTCCACCTCAGCCTTGGGTGGATGCTCTGGGCAGGAGACAGAACATCAGGTATCAATGAATTTTCTGAACCCATCTAGCAATGGCAAGGTAAAGAAATTACTCTGAATAGATACAAATCTTTGTTTTTGTGGGGGAAAAATACTCTTCAGTTTCCCAAAGCCTTGAGTCCTTCCAAAAGGTGAGAACAGGGAGGTAACAAGCAAGCCTTTGATCTGGGGGTAGGCACGAAGGGTGGGCAGAGGAAAGGGCTCCTCCTCTCCAGCAAGCCAGGCCGCAGGGAGGGATGCTGTAAGGGCAGACCTGAAATGAACTAACCGCTCTCGGGTAGAAGGCAAGGGCCTAGGCACTTGCTACTCAAAGCGTGGCTCACAAACCAGCAGTGTCGGCGTCACCTGGGAGCCTGCTGGAAAGGCAGAACCTCAGGCCCCAGCCCTGGCCTGCTGACCAGAGTCTGTCTTTGAACCCAATCCTCAGGTGATCTGTGATTGAGTTTGAGACATTCTGCTTTAGACTTTTGTATAAGAGGGGGAGGAAGCCCAACTACACAGGCACCTTTCCTGTGGAGAATGTGTCTTCTCCTATCTACTTCCTGGAAAAAGTCTCTGCCAGGCCTACTAAGACAGGCATTTTGAGAAACGCCTACTTTAAGGCTGGAAGGCCCCCTCCTTACCGAGATGTTCCACATCATCTTGATGGCTAAGGGAAAGGCAGGGGCCCCTGCCACTCGCGCCTCCTCTTCTCCTCGAGGGATGACATCTGGGCCTCTCCCTGGGAGCAGCTCGATGCTCTTTGCCACGTCCAGGTGCCGGGGCAATGCAGGCATGGCGGCTTCGTACACAGCGGCACTGCAGCCCTTGCCGATGGACTGCCCTATCAGATACTCCTCCAGCCGGAAGCCCTGCCAGCGTCTAGTGTCCAGTGGGTCAGGCACCAGCTTATTTTTCTGGGTAAAAATTGCCTGTAAGGAAGAAGAACGCCCTGTGAGCCAGGGAGCCCACGAAGGCCCAAGTAAAGGGAAACGGAGGAGGAGGTGAGAGGCCTGGTCCTCATCGGCCAGATCAGGGACCAATAAAATACAAGCCAACTGGGTTTCGCTGCTCATCCCGAGGGCAGGCCATCCTGCCTCTCTCTCACTGTTCAGAATAATTTTTCTCCAACTGTTGCTTCACTGCGATTGCAGCACTGAGTTAGCCGAGAGGTCCTGCAGCTGGTACACCACCCCTTTGCTGCCTTCGCTCTCCAGCCCAGGCTTGGAGGTGTCTGGTAATGGAGACAGCTCTCTCTGCAAAGACCTAGGCTGGCAGCTCCTGGACAGCTACCAGGAGTGTGTGACCAACAATGACCTCAGGAGCTTTCACAGGCAAGGAGGTGAGATCGGGAGTATCCCCAGAGCCGAGTCTGTAAGTCCTGCCTTCCCGCCTCTGCCTCTCAGGACTCTGATGGGCCTACTCTGTTGAGGAAGGAAATAAGAGCACACGAGTTGACAGACACAGACAGAGGGGCAGGTCCTATGCACACACCGTGCTGCGCTGGGAAAGAGGCCATGTGCCAAAAATCTGGGCAGCCCCTCACCCTGCTTCAGGCAGTGGTGACGTCACATCTCCAGTCACCCAGGCTCAGTCCTCCCCCTCCAATGGTCCAATCTGCCGATCTCCCTTCCCAACTCCACGGTTATCCAACTCACCCGGGGGCACCAGGCACAGCACTGTGCACCCCCGTCGGCAGCAGCCTACGGGCACCATCTGTAGACTCCCCCACTCCCATGCCATCCCTTCGCTGCTTCCGAGCCACACTAGCCCACGCTGCTTTCACGTGTCACTCTGTTGTGCACAACGCCGCCCAGGTTATTCGATGCCTTGTCCTGGTGCTTTGCCAGGCTGCTCTGCGCACTGTGTGTGCTTATCCTTCTGACACCTCTCTGAACCGCTGCTCACCTCTTCCCCCCAGGGTACTGCTTTGCCCGCTGTCCCTGCTCATCCATCAGGCCTACTCTAGCTCCTCCTTCCTCTGTAACCAGCCCCAATGACTCGGCCCATAGCAACTTTCCTTCTGGAGGATTCCTAAAGCACTTAGTATCTATAAGCAAATATACCTTGCACTAGAACTTTGAACTTTTTTAAAGAATGGAAATCCATCTTCCCTGGTACACTAGTTTATAAACTCCATGGAACAGAAGCAATATCGTGTAGAGTAATACCACATCAACCACGGTTTTAAGAAATACATACATGTGTGCGTGTGTGTGTGTGTATGTATATATTTTAGAGACAGGATCTCGCTCTGTCGCCCAGGCTGGAGTACGGTGGTGCAAACATAGCTCACTGCTGCCTCACTCGAACTCCCGGCCTCAGGTGATCTTCCTGCCTCAGCCTCCCCAAGTGCTGAGATTACAGACATGAGTCACCCCACCTGGCCAGAATGAGATAAATTTTTTTAACTTTTTATTGTGAAATAATTATAGATTCACAGGAAGTTGTAAAAAAAATAGTACCAAGTGTCCTCTGTACCCTTCACCCAGGTTTTCCCAAAGGTGACATCTTATATAGTAGTATACAATACCAAAAACAGGAAAGCGACATTAGTACACTGTTAGCTACAGACCTTACTCAGCTGTCACCATTTTTTTAAAACCTGCATTCGTGTGTGTAGTCCTACGCAATTTTATCTCATGTACAGATTTGTGTAATCGCCACCACAATCAAGATGCAGAATGTTCCACTGCTGCAGGCTATAATTGGGATGTTTGCTCCCCCAAACTGTGTGTTGGAATATGATCCCTAGTGTTGGAGGTGGGGCCTACTGGGGAGTGTTTGGGTCATAGAGGCGGATTCTCCATGAATGGCTTAGCGTCCTCCTGACATTAATGTGTGCACGAATGGGGAGCTTAGGAGGGTCAATCTCCTCAGTTAAAAAAAAAAAAAAGAGCCTCTTTAGTTTTAAACAGGATTTATTAAATCTGCCATCCTTGCTTTCTGCCAGTTAAGCTGTGGCAAAAGACAAGGACAGGGGCTGGGGACTAGGCCAGATGTCACCTGTCACCCCAAGCTGGACAGAGCTCAAACATGAGACACTGGTGATGAGGAACAAGAACTGGGCTGGAAACCAGGAAACACAGGAGACGCTGCTTGGTCCTAACAGCTGTGTCCTTGAGCACCTGAGTCATAACTTGTAAAATGCAGGGGCTGTACTGAGAGATTCCAAATGCCAGGGAAAAGAGTGACCTCAGCTGGGGACAGTGGCTCAGGCCTGTAATCCTGTCACTTTGGGAAGCCGAGGTGGGAGGATCACTTAAGGCCAGAAGTTTGAGACCGGCCTGGGCAACATAGCGAGACCCCATCTCTACAAAAATTTTTTTAAAAAAGAGTGACCTCCTGAAACAAGGTCTGTCTCTGCCAGCAGACAGGGTTCAGACTTGAACTGCAGTACTGGCTCTTCCCTGGGTCTCAGCCTGACAGTTTATCCTGGAGATTTTACACTTTCTAGTCTTCACAGTGAACCAAGTCCTTAGAATAAATGTCTCTCTCTGGACACATCTGCCTTATTCTGTTTAGAGAACCCCAACTAATACGACTTTGGCTGAGCAGAAACACTAGCCCCCATGCTACTTTAAGCATTCAGAAAGCCCGAGAACCTCTATGTATCTAGTCACTAGGGATGACTATTCACAGGTTAACTATAATTTAAGGTCCGATGTTTTTTGTTGCCATTCGTCGTTGTTACCATTGTTTCAGCTATTTTATTGACTAATCGTTTGGCTAAACTGTGGAGGCAGGCAGGCTCAGCGGTTAAGAGCACAGGCTTTGGAAAGTCAGAATTTGCACGCTGCCCTTTATTAGCTGTGTGACTTTAAGCAAGTCGCTTCACCTCTCTCAGAACGGTTATAACTTGGGGATGACGACTACCCCAAGGGATAGGAGTGTCATGATTTAGTTATCATTAAATTTTAGAAAATTTACACTAAGCCATTTGCTATGGTACATCTGGAGCTATAATTAGCAACGTAGCTTCTAAAACATGCTGTTTGAGGAACGGAAACCATACAACAAATGTGAGGTGCTGGATTTATATCATCATCAGTCACGGTGAAATAAATGAATCTTAATTGGTGATTTCCCAAAGGTAGACCTTAACAATCGCCCGCCCCCCACGTAGCCCCGCCCCCATATGTGGCTCAGGACCCGCCCCGCACGTAGCCCCGCCCCGTGCCCCGCCCCCACACACCTGGATCTCCTGACAGGCCGCGGCCGCCCGCCGGCCCTCCGCCTGCTTCTCCTCGACGAGGCCCAGCCCCAGCCCAAAGGCCAGAAAGACGGCCCGGCCGCAAGGGCCCGCACCGCCCCGGGCCCGCACCACGAACTGCCGCTGCAGCCGCGCCGCCAGCCCGGCCACCGACTGGCGGAAGAAGCGGTAGCGGTCGGGGAGTCCAAGCCCGACCCTGCGCGGCTCCGCGCCGGGTCCTGCGGCCCAGCCCCGGCGCTCTCCGCGGCCCCAGCCCGCCGCCGGCCCAGGCCGCCCCCAGCCGTAGGTCGGGCCAGGCTTGGCCGTGAAGCGCAGCAGCAGCGCCCGACCCAGCTGCAGGCCCCGGCCGAGCGCCTGTCGCACCGCCATGGTGGCGCCGCGGCCCGGTCCGGCTGCCGCAGCCGCCACAAGCGTCCGGAACGCCGCTCACAACAAACTTCGGGGGCGGCGTCTCTGCGCAGGCGCAGGAGCTGATGGGCGGGGCCGGCGCCCGGGGCCGTTCCCCAGCTCGGCGCGCGAGGGCGCTGTGCGCGCACCTGCGCCGCCTGCGGTTTCTTGCCCCTTTGCTCTTTGCATCCAGGTGGAGGGGTTGCGAGTTCAGGCAGGTGTTGAATGTGAACATCACCAGTCCTGGGCAAAATAGAGAAATTGAGAGGGGAAACTAATATTTGTCCGCCACCGTGCCAGACCCTTTACATGTTTTGATTTATTTAACATTCCCACCGAGGAGATAGGAATGCCATTTGTATAGATAGGACAACTGAGGTATGGGAAGGGCAGTGTTCACAGTCACGTACAGGTACCAGAGCTGAGGTTGCAGTCCATGTTGCCCTGACTGTTGAGTTCTTGTGTTACCGAGAGCTCAGCACTTGTCCTCAAGGCCCCATCACAAGAATGAGGACAGGTGGTTTGATTAGAAGGAAAAAGAGGTTTATTAATTAGACTCCTGTCTAAAACTACCGATTCCTAATCATAAACAAAAATACAGAGGTTTTAAAGGGAGGGTTTTCAGTTCTAGGCTATTGTTGTTCAACTACAGTTGCATCCGTCCCATCCCCACTGAAAACAATCCCGTGACCTCTGCCCAGGACCCCGCCCAAACAGTTCTGCTGAGCCATCTCCTGTGGCACAAAGAACAAAGGAAGCTCCCCTCTCCCTCCGGACCACTGGCCAGAGGCAGGGCAGGTTTTAGTTCCCAAAAAGAGTGGGTGAGGTTTTAAAGAGACAAAAAACATTTTTGCCGTTTTTTCCCCCAGGCCACTCCCGCTATTACACTTGCCCTCCTGAATGCCCTTAGGCTCCTGGGCTTCTTGGGACCCCAAGAGAAATCTCACCCAAAGGCCACAGTTTCAGATCAGTGAGCTGGGGTCCCAAGACATGGAGCAACTTGCCCAGAGTCATACAGTTTGTTAATGGCCGAGTCCTGTTACCCAGACCTGCCATTAGGAATGGCCCATAAATGGATTCTTCCTACCTTTTTTTTCTTTTGCCTTTTTTTTTTAAAATGGAAATTTTCCAACATAAACAAAACGGAATAGTGTAGCGAACCCTGTCATCCAGCTTCAATAATTATCAACAAATGGCCATTATTTTTTTCACCTAAACTTTCCTCTCTCCAGCTCCATTACTTTAAAGCAAATCCTAGATATCATTTCATTTGTAAATACTTCAGTATCTATTTCTAAGAAATAAAATAACTCTTTTTTAAAAAACAAAAACATTATTACCACCTCAAAAAAGATTAACATTAACTCCATAATATCATTTAATTTCCAGTTGGCATTCAGATATCCCCATAGTTCTGTTAGATATCATTTCATTTGTAAATACTTCAGTATCTATTTCTAAGAAATAAAATAACTCTTTTTTTAAAGAACAAAAACATTATTACCGCCTCAAAAAAGATTGACGTTAACTCCATAATATCGTTTAATTTCCAGTTGTATTCGGATATCCCCATAGTTCTGTTTGGCTTTACAGTTACTCAAACTGGAATCCAAACATGGTCTATACGATGATTTATTTGGTTGGTGAGTTATTCTTTAACAAGGGACTAAGTCATCCCTGACCTGAGGAGGTATATTTTATGGAACTGCCATTTTTCAAATGTTCCTGCAATCACAGACGCCTCTGCTCCTTACCTGAAGCCTGGCTGTGGGGCAGAGGCCCTGGAAGACGTAAAACTTTCTGCAGGTGCGGCCGCGTGTCTCTGTGTGTGTTGGCTGAGCTTCGGGGCAAGGAGACACTTGTCTGATTTGAGACCCATCGCAGCATTGCTTGGGTGGAAAGGCACAGCCTAACTCCTTGTTTCAGGGCTCATTTCTATCCTTCGGCACAGCTCTAGTTCCACGCCGTGGAGTGCAGAGTAAGGATAGGAAGCTTGCGTATAAAAACAGGGCAGCGGCACAAGGCTCCGCCTTTAAAATGATGAATGTAAACATACTGAAACATACATGTGTGAGATATATATACACACACAAGGAAGACATATATGTGTCAGGTTTCAGTCTGAAATGTTGGTTCTTGGTGCACTCATGGTCAAGAATGACCAGACTGGCCAGGCGCGGTGGCTCACGCCTGTAATCCTAGCTCTCTGGGAGACCGAGGCGAGCGGATCATTCTGAGCTCAGGAGTTCGAGACCAGCCTGAGCAAGAGCGAGACCCCGTCTCTACCAAAAATAGAAAGAAATTAGTTGGACAGCTAAAAATATATATAGAAAAAATTAGCCGGGCATGGTGGCTCATGCCTGTAGTCCCAGCTACTCGGGAGGCTGAGACAGTAGGATTGCTTGAGCCCAGGAGTTTGAGGTTGCTG
>CAUYSK010006328.1:0-31527 GCA_963575035.1 Avahi laniger
ATTAGAGAAATGCAAATCAAAACCACAATGAGATATCACCTAACCTCGGTGAGATTGGCCTCTATCAAAAAATCCCAAAACATCAAATGCTGGTGAGGATGCGGAGAGACAGGAACACTCTTACACTGCTGGTGGAACTGCAAATTAGTGCAACCTCTGTGGAAAAGAATTTGGAGATACCTCAGAGAGATAAAAATAGAAATACCATTTGATCCAGTAATAGCACTATTAGGCATCTACCCAAAAGAGCACAAAACATTCTATGAAAAAGACATCTGCACCCGAATGTTTATGGCAGCACAATTCACTATTGCAAGGATGTAGAAACAACCCAAGTGCCCATCAATCCATGAGTGGATTATTAAAATTTGATATATATTTACAATGGAATATTACTCAATCATAAGAAATGACAGTGATCTAGAACCTCTTATATTTTCTTGGATTAAACTTAAGCCCATTATCCAAAGTGAGGCACCACAAGAGCGGAAGAATGGGCTCCGCTTGTACTCGCCATCAAATTGGTACTAACTGATCAACACTAGGGTGATCACATGGCAGAAATACTCTCCAGGGATTAGGGGGATGGGGGGATAAATCTGCAACTAAAGGACACAGGGAGCACTGTAGGGGGGAAGGCCATGCCTTTAACCTGCACTTGGGTGAGGCAAACACATAAAGCGTAACCATAATGTTTGTACCCTCACAATACCCTGAAATAAAAAAAAATAATAATTAAAAAAAAAATAAAAAAGAATTAAAAAAAAAAAAAGAAAGAAAGTATTCAAAAAAGTGTCACCCAGGATCATGGTATTAATGGGGAATTT
This sequence comes from Avahi laniger, assembly GCA_963575035.1. Classification (NCBI taxonomy): domain Eukaryota; kingdom Metazoa; phylum Chordata; class Mammalia; order Primates; family Indriidae; genus Avahi; species Avahi laniger. The sequence goes on from CAUYSK010006328.1 coordinate 828, forward strand.
AGCCTCTTCATTATTCTTATCCTGCAACTTCCATTTATTGGCCATTTATCATAAAACAGAAATTGTGATAGGTAACACATTCTTTGTGTTAACTCAGTTAATTATCCCTAAAGCTTAATAATTCAGGCTATGTTTTTTCCACTTTCTTATAACTGAGGAATAGAACATTAGAAAACTGTGCCCTTGTGCGTAATCTTCCACATAGTAAGTCATGGAACCTGGACAAGTTGAAAGAGATCTAATATCATAGTCTGAGCTCTTACATTTGGCTTTACTAATGGTTTTGTTTTTTTAGAGACCAATTGTATAGATTCAGAGTAGAGACTTTTATGCATGGAAGATTTTTAGGTATGAGATTAGATTATAGAATACATGGAAAATAATTGTTTTTCATTTGTTTGAAACTTTGTGAAGTCCTGATGCATATATTTTTATTAAAATAGGACAAAAGTTGGCATAGCCATTTTATAGTGAGGTAATTGATGTTCACAAATGCTAATGGTCTGTGTAAATCCATACAAATATAAAAGAGAGTAATATGATTTGGAAATACCAGTGCTCTGTATATTCAACCGTTTTACGGTTTCATATAACTTCCCTCTACTTGTACATATTTTTGGTTCTTGGAGCAGTCCAAATGACCGCACTACAATTAATCAAGTAGGAGTTAAAAATACGACACAATCACACACACAGGCAAATCAATCAGTTTGAGATAAACATTTTGGTAGAAGGCCTACTAATACCAAATGTCTCTATACCTAAGACATGTCCTTTCTTTTTTTTTTTTTTTTTGAGACAGAGTCTCACTCTACTGCCCTGAGTAGAGTGCCCTGGCGTCAGCCTAGCTCACAGCAACTTCAAACTCCTGGGCTCAAGCGATCCTTCTGCCTCAGCCTCCCGAGTAGCTGGGACTACAGGCATGCACCACCATGCCCGGCTAATTTTTTCTATATATATTTTTTTTAGTTGTCCATCTAATTTCTTTCTATTTTTAGTAGAGACGCGGTCTCGCTCTTACTCAGGCTGGTCTCGAACTCCTGAGCTCAAACAATCTGCCCTTCTTGACCTCCCAGACTGCTAGGATTACTGGCGTGAGCCACCATGCCCGGCCAAGACATGTACTTTCTATAATCTTTTATTAATATTTGAATTTAAAGACTCAGAATAGATTTTTATGACATGTTTTTACTTGTGCTATTCTGTATGATTTATTATTTCTTTCCTTTTAATGATTTCAAATATTAAGGACACGATATAAAGACAATTGTTTTAGAGTTGCCTGTTAAATTTGTAGAATCTACTCAGAAGGCAGTATTGGTGTAGGCTTGGTGTATATAGCCACCTTATCCCAGATAATGACACTCTGTGCTAATTGTAACAAAATAAACCAAGGTTAATTAATAAATATTTCTAAAAATTTTAATGCTTAATAAAATGTAATAAATAATACTTTTAATAAATTTATTAAATTTCAAATTAAAAATACCTGAGTTGTGGAAATGAAGAGACAAATTTAAGTGATATCTCTAAAACTTTATGCTGATGTCATAGTAGCTTGGAGTGATACTGTGTAGGATAAAAGATCTATTGTGTATTGTTTGACATTTTAACACCCAAACCTGCACAGGAATATGGTCTTTGGCATACTATATTGGGTATTAATAATGAGATTGCTTATCAATTCAGAGCAATGAAATAGCTTCAATATTAGTGAAAAGGGCAAGTATAAATGCTGTGTCTAACTTAATAAATAAGTCAAAATTATATATACAATATATAAAAATGTGTAGGTTATCGAGTCAATAAACATATCTTCCATAGTAACCAAAGTTATGGAATATTTGTTATTTATGACACCGCTTTATCCCAAGATACTGGCACTTAGTTTATATTTGTTATGTGAATGAATACTGAAGGAGAAATAAGCAGTTTATATATTCATGATTCTTGTATTATTTAAGAGGAGGTTAGAGCTATTGACAAACAAGCATGTTAGAAATGTAAAGGAAGAATGACGGGGTGAAGGAGAGAATCATGTCAAAACAATAAAGTGGCAGAATAGAATAGTGTATATCCCACTGAGACAAGAAAAATATTCAAAATAAAATTGTGAACATAAGAACACATGAAAAAGACAATTCATATACATTTGTAAATAGTAATTATTATTTTATAGATTACAATTGGAGATTAAAAAAGAGATCCTCAGATTAAGTTTTAAAAAAATCCTCTGTACTATTTATGAGAGAAACTTTAAATATAGAGTTTGAAAGAAAATGGGTAGAATAAATCAGATATTCTTACAGAAGCAAAATAATTTAACAATATCAATATCAGATATAAAAAGGAGCAATTCATTTAAAATGATAATTATAAAATAACATGAGGAAACATTATTAGGATAATATAATATTTGTGACTAGGCTGAATCTGAACCTAAGCACATAACCTCAACCTGAAAGAAATTCAAATAGAAAAAGACCAATTCATAGTTCTGAAAAAATATTTTTAATATATTTCTTGAAATTAACATATGAACAAAAATGATAATGATGTAAATTTGACAGCACTATTTATACCAAAGGTTTTAAATGGAAACCTACATAGTTGTAGACATTTGTGATCTCTACAAAACGTAAGAGATCATAGATCATTTCAAGTACACAAATGTATATGAATATCAGCAATGTTCTAGGTAATAAGTGAGAAGTAACAGAAATTATTATCATAAAGATAATAAAACAAAGTATAAAATGAACATCAAAAACCATAAAAGAAAAAGGAAGCATACATATCTAAAAAAATTTAGCAATAGTATGAAATGATAAATGGAGCAAATATAAAATAATAGTGGAAATCATACAAAGTATAGAGTGGAAAAACTGTAAATCTTTAAACTTCAGGAATATGGTTAAATATTTAATAAATGTATAACTTTAAATGCATATATTACAAATAAAATATATTAACAAATTGTGGACTAATAATACAAGTAATTATAATAAATAACTTTAGACTGAACGTAAGGAAAGCAGAATAAAAATTAAGACAGTAAATTCCTAGAATTAGAAAAATATGATAAGAATTTTTTTAAGCTAAAAGATATCATTTAAAGAGAATCATAAAATAGACAAAATCTAAAAAATTATTCAACGGAAACATACATAAGAAATTGGGACATGACATACAGAGAAAAAATATTTAAAAATGCTGAAGAATATAGTAAATCAATTTCTGTTCATCACTGTGGTGAAGATCCAAAAGTTACTGGATTACTTAAGAAAAAATTATATCTGGCATCTATCTTAGAATATAATGATCTAGCTTGAAATGCCAGGAAACTTTAAGACAAACCTTTTAAAACATAAAAAATTTCTTGTAAGAAGACTTTATAATTTATTCTTACAATAGATTATACTTATTTATCTACTGATTTGTGTTAAACATTAATATTATTTCTTGGCAGGTGTATACGTGAATCTAAGTGTCCTTTCAATTCCAGGATTTCCCACTGAAAGCACACAGGCAAATGTATCGTTCTTACAGTTTAGCAAAGATTCAAATATTATGGATGAAAATGCAGCTCTATATGGCCCTGTGGACTTTAAAACTTTGCCTTAGCTTCTAGAATCCTTGATTATATTCTATTAAATAATTCATGTATAGATTCTAGGATTGTATTAAGGATTAAATCCTATTAAAGTCTCTAATTAAAATTCTTGCAAGATAATTAATAGTTATGTGGTAAGTTTAAATGAGGCCCTTGATAACTATTGGCTTATTCACGATAGTAGTCATTAAGGCCTGATACCATGAAAAATGCTTATTAGGTATCAGAAAGCTAAGCAAAAATGTGCTTGAACATGTACAGAAGTTCAATAGGTCGTGAGAGTTACAACTTCTGATACAACCATTTAAATATTGGGCTTGGAAAAGTTTATGAAGGATTATAATGTTCCAAAATATCTAATAAAATAAAATAGGATGAAACAATGAATATGATTCTAAGGAATATTGGTGCTAACGTATTTTACTATAATTTAAATTTTTGCATATTAGGATATAATGGTTATGGAAAATCTAGCATTTTTGTCATATCAAGTTCTATAAAATTTTTCGACATTCCTGTTAATTTGACATGGAATTCACTTCATGATTTCTATAGAGTCATTGGAGGAATATAGTGCAGATGCTCCTATCATAGCTGAGTCCTACTCTTTCATAAGGCATCCCCAAATCTCTGCAAAAGATTAAGAAGACTGGCTCTGGCCCAAACTATGTACTTACTTGCGGGGCTGCTATACAGGACACGTCTTATGTAGTGATCTTCGGTATACCTAGAGCTGGTTTACAGCTACTGCAGATGGCCTGTAGGATTTTATGACCAATAACCAGAAACGCAGGGGCTATTGAAGTGTAGAAAAAGCCAATTCCCTGGAGCTGCAAAACCCAATCAGTCTAAGGCAGTCAAACCCAGGGCATGGATGTAATTAGGGACAAGTACTGAAATCACATCGTTTAGCTAAGATCTTAATGAGGGTATGGTGCATCTAGCTTTTGTTAAATATAGGTTAAAAAGGGCTTACATGTATAAATTTTAAGATAACTTTTTCTTTGAAGAAAGTTTTTGGAAAGTCTTTTTGAAGGAAAAGCAGAATATAAAACCTTTTCCTATATTTTTAAATTTTATAAATAAAGAAATTTCAGAGGGATTTTCTCTAAATTTTTATTTCTAGGACTTGTCCAGTTTTGAGGAAGGCACTCTCAAAATAATTGGGGTAGTGAGCTCTAGAGATCAAATAATACTAAGTGATTAAGCACCAGATAAAGACTTGAAATTCTTGCATCCTGCTGTATTTGACTTAGGTAGTCTGAGCACCATTATATAAAGGGAAGGGAAGACAAGCCTCTTAGCTCTCTGTAATGCTGCAGAGTAGTCTGTTTATCTGGGTGACTATAAGAATAGTCCTCAGAAGAATTCAATCAGTCAACTTCATCCTACCTACCCCTCAACCTCATACAAACATACACAAAGCAGAAAACTGTATCATATTATGGTATTTCATAGTCTAAGCTTATCAATATTTATACATAGTTTAATAGCATAAAGTGTCCACAGCACACCTTCCCAAACTATTTGCCACAAACAAGTTTTCCTTCATGCAAGCTAGATTCAGACCTACTTTATCCATTTTGTAACAAAAATATCAAACACTTATATAATACTTCCCATATTCCATAAATTATTCTAAGCATGCTACATATTTAAAAAATTAATCCTCATAATAACCCTATTGATTTACATATCATTATTTTTGCATTTTATAGCTGAGGAAACTGATGGACATAAGTATTAAGAAACTTGCCCAACATCACACTTAATATAACATATGGTAGAGCTGAACTTGAAATTTTTGTGCTATTTTCCCTTGATTCTATGGATACCAACAACGCCAAGATTTTTATTTCTCTAACTAGCTTAAAATTTCTTTTAGTCAAATTTTTGATGATTTTGAGGCATATTCCAAATTTCATTTCCATTAAAAAAACACTTTTATTTATGCAAGAGCACATTTCCCACACTGCTAACAGAGTCTAATGCCCCCAGTTGTGTTCCTGGTCTCAGGCACTTCTTTTCTTATCTATTTCTGCCTTTATGATCTTTAAATTTCCACTGCTTCCTCCCCTAAATATTTAAACATGTTTAATTCTCAATTATTTTAAAGAGAAACTATTCAAATACTCTTCTTTGCAAAATAGAAAAGACTTTTGTAAATTTTGTGTTTTACTTTTCTGCCTCTCCTACAGACTGTACAATCCATTATGATGTACTTTCTTGTAATTAAAACCCCATACTGATGAACTCCTTGTGCTTAAATTCATACTACATAATCCTGACTTCATCTTGCTAGCTCTTTCTGCAGTTGTACACATTATTAAGCAGGCCTTTGTGATAAGGGCTTGTGATTCAATTCAGTGAATTGGATTAACAATCACCCCAGTTAATGGTCTTTCTCTATATTCACATTCTTTGACCTATAAATTTGTAGTCCTAATCTCTACTACCTTGAGCTTGGCTTTGAGACTTGTTTTGGTCAATGTTTTGGTCAAGTTTGCAGTGGCAAACTTGATATAAGCATAAGCTTGAAAAAAATACATGTACTTTCCACCTTCACTTTGGAACTCAGCCAGTGACATCCTGAGAAGAAGTTTAGGCTTTCCAGCTGAGGATTCATGACCATACTTTTTCATTAGTCAAATTTTCTTTTTAGTTTTTTTTTTCTTTTTAAAGGAACTGTCAAAATATTTTCCAGAGTGGCTGTACCATTTTACATTCCCACTAGCAATATATACATGATTCAGTTTCTCCATATCCTTGCCAGCATTTTAGGCTTTTATGAGGTTTTATGTTATCCATTCTAATGCATTGCATACTTGTCAAAAATCAGCTGGGCATATTTTTGTGGGTCCATTTCTGGGTTCTCCATTCTGTTTTGTTGGTATATATGTGTATCCTCTGCCAATCCAGCAGTATCAATAATTGTAGCTATTAAATAACAAGTCTTGAGATTGGGAAGATTGTTTTCTCACTTTATTATTCTTTTTCAATTGTTTTAGCTATTGTAGTTCCTTTGACTTTCCATATAAATTTTAGAATAACCTTTCTATATCAAAAAAAATTCTTCCTGGAATTTTTAGAGTAATTTAATTAAACCTGAGTATCAGTTTGGAGAGAATTAATATCTCTTCACTCATGAACACTGTATGTCTCTACATATGTTTTTATTTTTAAACTTTCTTTAGTATTGTATAATTTTATTATGCAAGTACTGTACAGGGTTTCTTTTGGATTTATGTACATATACTTTCTTATTTTCTAGCATTTATAAATAGTATGAATTTTTAAATTTTCAGTGTCCATATGTTTATTGCTAGTACATGAAACTACAATTGATTTTGTATATTTATTTTGCTTTCTATAACTTTATTGAACTTATTAATTTTAGAAAGTTTTAATTTTTTTGGTAGGTCCTTGATATTTTCTATGTAGACAATCATGACATCTTCAAATAAGAAGACTTTAATTGTTTCATTTCTAATTTTGTGTCTTTTCTTTTATTATCCTGCTTTATTGGACTGCTAAAATTTCCAGCATTGTGTTATAAAAAGAGTGATGAGATGAAATGAAATACCTTTGTCTTGTTTTCAGTCTTACGCACAAAACATTCCATCTTTCAACATTAAGTACAATATTAGCTATAGGCATTTTGTAGATGCTCTTTAATCAAGTTGAGAAAGTTCCTCTTGATTCCTGTTTTTGGGTGACTCTTATTTTTTAATCAATAATAGGTATTAAACTTTGTCAAATGCATTTTTTACATCCATAGATGATCATATAATTTTATTCATAAGTCTGCTAATATAGTGGATTACATTGATTACTGAATACTGAACCAGACTTGTATCCCTGAAATAAACCTGAATTGTCATAATGTATAATTTTAAAAAATATTTTTGAATTCTACTTCTTCATATTTTGTTAGAGATATTTTAATTTCTATTGGGGAGAAATATTTTTGCATCTATATTGGTGAGAGTTTGTGGGTTTTGTTGTTGTTCTGTCTTTATCTTTTTATTTATTTATTTATTTATTTATTTATTTTAATTTCAGCAAAATATGGGGGTACAGATGTTTAGGTTACGTGTGTTGCCCTTGCCCCCCTCTCCCCCTCAGTCCAGATTTCACATATGTCCATCCTATTGCGTGGTGCGCATTGCACTCTTTGTGTATGCATATACCTGTCCCCTCCTCCTACCTCCCCTCTCCCCCCGCCCAATATCTAATAGATGTAATTCTTATATATGCACTTATGCGTTAATCCGTTAATACCAATTTGATGGTGAATACATGTGGTGCTTGTTTTTCCATTCTTGGGATACCTCGCTTAGTAGAATGTGTTCCAGCCCTTTCCAGGAGAATACAAGAGGTGCTATATCACCATTGTTTCTTAATATTATCTGTCATTTTTGATAGTAGTCATCCTAATGGGTATGAGGTGGTGGTTTACATTTCTATGAATGATAATTGGAAGAGGGGTGGCCACTGTGTACAGGAAAAATCTCCTAAATGATGTCAAACTCCTGGAAAATAAAATATCGTTCCAATTGCAAGAAGATCCTTGAGCATGTGAGTGATCAGAAATGATTCAGCCTGTGCAGGCACTAAGCCAGGTAGTGAAAGTCAGGGAAAATAATTCATATGCTTCTGAACCATCAGTTATGAACTAAGAAAGTGCTTAATGCCATAGTAGTGTGTTTCCTGAAGATGTAAGCATATATAGTAAGATGATATAGTAATCATTTTTCAAAAAATTACTACTCTAGAAAGGAAGAGTTTATTTTTATTATTAAAGTTAAATATGATTATTTTTTGTATACCCCAAACTTTAATTTTCTTTCCCAAACTAAAATGAAAGAATTCCTTAGGTGGATAAAATAAGGAAAAGATGCTTCTCCATTCCCGTGATACTGATTGCTTATTAGCATTATTGATTCTGATTTTTTGTCAAAGTAATAATATGTATATAATTTTAAAAGTCAGATAATATTACATGACTTTTTTAAAACCAAAAACATAGTTCACTTCCCAACTACCTTTAAAACTTTTATCTTGATTTGTAAGGATTTAGATAGATTTATGTATTATAAATCTAAATGGTTGATCCCGGGACACAGGATCTGTGGATATATTATATATAGTATATAGTATATATTATATATTAATATATGTTAATATAACCTCAGGAGATTGACATCAGGAAGGATAACCAACCCTTTATTAATACGGAAGCATTGGTTGTCTAGAAGGTCAGAAGGGCTATGTGATACATGATTTAGTAAGGCAAGGCCTAATAGCCTTGACTCAGGTGACCTGTGTGTATTCTGAGTCATCTCCTTTAGACAATTTCAGTGGTTATCATGTTATGATATATCTCTGGGTTTAGGGTAGGAAATAAAGGAGGAGGTATCCTTAAGGTAGTTGTTCTGAGGCAGCTGGGAACTCAATATCATAAGCAAACAAGGAAGGCCTGCCATATTGCAGAACATAGTGTTAGGCCTAAAGCTATAAAGAGATTTAAGACAGTCTTTGCTGTCATGATTTAAAATCCAGCTTTGGACCTAGGATTCCTTCTCCTCCATGGAATGTTGGATAACAATACAAGGTAGCATATGCTGAGTGCCACATTATAATAGAGGCAAGAAATTCTGAGAGAGTTTAGAGTATTGGTTTGGTTGGAAAAAGTCTACCGGAGGTAGTGAGACTTTAACTGGACCTTAAGGAAAGAGTATAACAGATAAATGGGGAGGAGGAAATTGGGGGAAGGAAAAGTGTTAGAAGGAAAGACTGTGAGGCAGACATGCTTACTACTTTGCTTGTGGGGAGGGGGGTGTCAATGTCAAGAATAGAGGCTATGCACAGTGGCACATGCCCATAATCCCAGCACTTTGGGAGGCTAAGGTAGGAGGATCTCTTGAGGCCGAGAGTTTGAGACCAGCCTGGCAACATAGCAAGACCCCATTTCTACGAAAATAATTAAAAATTAATTGAGTGTGGTGGTGCGTGCCTATAGTCCCAGCTACTCGGGAGGCTGAGATGAGGTTTGTGCCACTGCGCTCCAGCCTGGGCAACAGATCGAGACCCTGCATCAAAAAAAAAAAAAAGGTTAATTTCTATTGGGGAATGGTATGAGAGTTAAGAGATTAGGTTATGAAAATGTGTAGAACTGATGATTGAGTGCCTTAAAAAGCAAAGTAATCCAGAAACGCAATAAAAGCTACCTAGGAAAACACAGCAGAACTCAGTGATGGATGGCGGAAGACAGCCAGGAAGTTACGGGTGACTTTCGTATTAGGTGGTGCCTGGGATAGTTAAGATTCCATTAACAAGTAAGACCTGTAGAGGAGGCTCTGATTTTTTGGGAAACTGGCGAGTTCCTGTTTACATATGTTAAGTTTGAGGTAGAGAAGGGACGGACATCCTGTAGAATTAGGCAGTAGGAGGTATAGAACTACAGTTCTTCACAGAACTCAAGCGAACTTTCAAGAAAAGTGACATGGGGCCTACACGGTGGCTCACGCCTGTAATCCTAGCACTCTGGAAGGCTGAGGTGGGTGGATGGTTTGAGCTCAGGAGTTCGAGACCAGCCTGAGCAAGAGCGAGACCCCGTCTCTACCAAAAATAGAAAGAAATTAATTGGACAGCTAAAAATATAGAAAAAATTAGCCGGGCATGGTGACGCATGCCTGTAGCCTCAGCTACTTGGGAGGCTGAGGCAGTAGGATTGCTTGAGCCCAGGAGTATGAAGTTGCTGTAAGCTAGGCTGATGCTACGGCACTCACTCTAGCCAGGGCAACAAGTGAGACTCTGTCTCAAAAAAAAAGAAAAGTGACATGGTTTATACTATTTAATCCTACACAATGGTTGGGGAGAATGAAGCCTGCAAAATAGCTATTTTTTTTCCTTTCTTTGTAAAATTTTTTTCGTAGAGATGGGGTCTTGCAGTATTGCCCAGGCTGGTCCAGAACTCTTAGCCTCAAGTGATCCTCTTGCCTTGGCCTCCCAGAGTGCTGGAGTTACAGATGGGAGCCATCACATCCAGCCAAAATGACTATTTGGATTGCAGTTAAGGTTATGATCTTCTCTGTAAAGTCTTTAAGAAGACGTATTTGAGATCAGGAATTTAAGAGGAAATGCTAGGAAGAGAGGAGAAATACTATGTTTGAGGCAGTAAGTAAAAGAGAGATTAAGTAAAGCTATGGAGAAATTCTGAGGTAGAACAAGGAAGGTGAGATAGTTCTTGAAATAAGACCTTAATGTAAGAGGTGAGCTTACTAAGGGTAAAAGGAGAGTAGCATTGAGAACTTGAATAGTATGGGAAAGGTTTGTAGCTGGCTGTGTGTGTTTAGGAGTCAATAGGATACAGGAAAAAAAGTGCTGAATGGAAGTAGTAACCAGTCAGTATGATCTCATTACATTTTATGACTAGCAATACTTAATGGTTCTGATTCAGGGGCGAAGAAAGCAGTTGATTGGGTTATACAAGGTTGGATGAGTTTTTCTAGATTGCTAAGAGACTGTTGAAATACTTGGCTCTGGCTCAGAAAGGGCTAGAAAGAAAGGGGAAGGGTAAAGGTTATGAGCAAAGATGTAAAGGGGGGAAATTGAAACAGTCCTGTGATGATGTGGGTGAGGTAGACACTGTTATTAAATATTATGGAGGATAAAGTTGAGGCATACCACAAGATAGCTGGCCAGAGATCATGCAGTATATGGTAGAACAGCAACTCAAAGCCAATTCATAGGTTTGCTTGTTGTCATTATTCAGAATAGAATAATATGGCTTATTATACAAAAATGAAAATAATATTGAAGAGTAAAAAATAATTATTACCCAAATCTCACCCTCCACTGTTAAGTTTGATGTGTGATTTTCCAGACTCTGACATATACATAGAGATACTTTATTTTGACTTTTTCCTTTTTATCACTTAATATATTGTGAACTCATTTCCAAATTAACACGTATTTGCTTCTAACAGCTGCATGTATTCCATTGAAGGGATGTACCATTTGTAATCTATCCTGGAAATTTAGATGGTTACAATTATTTTTTATTATAAAGAATGCTTTTTATTATGTATAATTCTTACTTGTATCTTTGTACTCTTCTCTAATTGCTTCCATAAAATAAGCTTTTAGAAGTCGAATTATTAGATCAAAGGGCATGCACATTAGAAATTTTGATACATGTTACCAAATTGCCCTCCAGAAAAGCTGTACTACTTATATTCCTATCAATCAATATATGAGAATGTTTTTACTTTCATTTTTTTTTTTTTTTTTAAGGCTGGTCAAGTGAAGCAGTGGGAGTGGAGAAGGAACAAAGGAATCTGAAACTGGTTGCGATCAATTAGCTGTAAACACCACTACACTCAGACTAACCTTACCTTTTACTCTTACCATCACTGGATATTATTAATATTTTTCATCAGTGTAATTTTGCACAAAAGGATATTTCTGTTTTAATGTTCATTTTTTGATTACTAATAGGTTACATATTTTTTCATATGTTCACTGGGACTAGAGCCTTCTGCTTCAAAATTGCACGCTCTTGTGAGGAGCAAATGAAGTCAAAAAGATGGTTTGAATAGAGGGTGTGGGTACTTTGGTGCAAGAGAGTACAGCTGTGATCTAGAGTGGCACTGCAGGACGGGGAAAGACCATTTGATCCTCTTGTTCCGCTGGAAGGAGTGGACAGGAAGATTGTTTCTCCTCGTCTACCAAAAAAGTGGAATTAATTGGGTCAGCTTCTTACATGTTAGTAATAAATTGAGTCCTTTAAAAAACACTTAATTTACTTTTGAAAAAGTTAAACATTCCTGTGGTTCTTGTTGCTGTTGTCTGCACCCTTATGCCCTCCCTTAACCACTTTTATTCATTTTTTGTGTATCCCTGTAGATGAAAAGACAAATCTATTCCTGTTTCCCTTTCTTACACAAAAAGCAGCTTAACCGTATACATCGTTTTGCACTTTGCTTTCTTTATTTAACAAAATATCTTGGAGTTCTTTCATAGTTTTTTGGTTTTGTTTTTGTTAAGGGAATCAATACTTACGGCGAAACTACAGTACTCACTAAAATGATTTTAATTGAGTGTTACTTAAATGTGTACAAACATAGAACTGGACATAAATTCCATGCCAGCAAACCAAACTACGGAATCAACAGGATTAAAATCAACATTAAAGGGATGCAGTTGTTTTTGCTGAAACTAATTAGACACTCATAGCATGACTTAGGTAGTGACCACTGAGGTACAGGTTCTTATGGGTTTAGCATGCCTATACCCACACTGTATCTCATCCTGATTCAAGTCTACCACTGCTTTTCTGAAATCCAACCCAGTTCTCCTTTATTCTACTTTTTCCTTTTCCCAAAGCATTTCCTATTTATTGTGTATATCTCCCACTGGAATGTAAGTTTTTTTTTTTTTTTTAATGCAGTGTGGGTCTTTATTTTGTTTGCTGATATATTCCAAGCACCCAGAACACATCCTGTCACATAATGGATACTCAAATATTTGATGAGTGAGTGAATGAACAAATGAATTCTTAAGCACATTCAAGTTTGAGAACCACTGGTAGAGGATGCTGGGGCAATAGACAATCATAAGTGCATGTGTGAAGTGCTGACATGGTGGTGAGAAGAAACGAAGGCCCAGGAAGATAAACCCTGGTTTAGAGGGAGGGGAGGTGGCTAGCATGGCAGGTAGTAGAATGGTTGGAAGAGGGAGAAGATGACCTTTGGTCTGTGGTGCTCTCTAGGTTCTGGGAATGAGGCTAAGAGGCAGTGCTGTTGATGTTGACCTTAGCTATGTGCCATCAAGTGCCATTTGTGGCAGCCCCTTAGCTTCTGGCCCTTTTCTCCTGGAGACGGTCAGAGGGAAGTACAAAACTAGCCCTTTTTTGGATACTTTCCTTCCCCACCTTAAAATAACTAATTTTTATTATTTAGATTTTTTTTTTGAGACAAGGTCTCACTCTGTTGTCTGGGCTAGAGTGCCATGGCGTCAGCTTAGCTCACAGCAACCTCAAACTTCTGGGCTCAGGTGATCCTTCTGCCTCAGCCTCCTGAGTAGCTGGGACTACAACATGTGCTACCACACCCAGCTAATTTTTTTCTATTTTTAGTTGGACAGCTAATTTTTTTCTATTTTTAATAGAGACAGGGTCTCACTCTTGCTCAGGCTGGTCTCGAACTCCTGCAAGTGATGATGATCAAGCAATCCTCTCACCTCGGCCTCCCAGAGTGCTAGGATTACAGGTGTGAGCCACTGAGCCCAGCCAAGACTCTGTCTCTTAAAAACAAAACAAAACAAAAAACTTTGCCTTCTCATGCATGTTTAAAATTAAAAAAAAAAAATGTAAAAGATAAGAGGCTTTCAGCTTTCAATGTTTATCATGCCATGTATTAGATATAACTCCAATTACAGGTGGTACCATTTGGCGTAAGAATTGACTGACTTCGAGATTCAAGTGTCTTTTAGGAGTTACTGGTGAAAGCCCATGGCCCTGCTCCCCAGCTGTCTTCATGGTTAGGTAGGCAGGAAAGTAGGTAAGTGTATCTTTGTCTGAACACATAAAACCACACAGAAGGCAGTCCCCTTAGGCAATATCCATTTCCAAGCCATATTAAAAGTGCTAAGAGGCCAGGCTTCTCCACCACGCCTCAGAAGCCCCAGACAATCCCAAGGACAAAATGGACATTTTTCCTTCGCCGCAGGACCAGGCACTCCTTATGCCTTAGATCGCATTAATGATTAATTCAAGTCAGGCAGTGGTGTTTCTCAAAAAGACTTTCAAAGATTCCCTAAAGAACATGAACCCCAAGAGAATCTTTCAAAGACATAAATTTTTTTTTTTAAGTATAAGATAATGGTAATTTTTATCCATAAAACCTGACTAGTAGTTCAGTAAACTCAAGGGCATAAAGCCAGAAGCAATTAGGTTGGTGACAATGGGTAAAGAAGCCAGGGCTGGCAGCAGTTTCATCCTGGTAAGTCCTGCTTGCCTAGGAGAGTCCATGCGGAGTAAGATACTGGTAGCATCTCCAGGACCCGCTTTCTGCACGACTTAATTCAGGAACTCGCCTCCTTCTCTACCATGTAGCAGTAATGCCCTGATAAAGAGCAACTAAGTTAGGTCCCTGCCTGGGAAAGAACTGGAAAGCACACAGCAGCCCCACTGGTTTCACAGGGTTCCAGCCCAACCTTCTTGTCCATCTTGAGCCAGGCCACTGTGTCTTTGATTGTGTACTGTAGTCCAAAGAACCAGGTTTCCCGGAGCCCCAGCGTCCGGCACACCAAATCAAATAGGTCCTTCCCTTTCCACTTCATCTGCAATAGAACAAACCAACAGGGAAGGACAGTGTGAGCAAAAATCATAATCTGCTCCCACGAAAACAAACCTCTTTTCTGCAGTCTCTGCTCTCAGATTCCCAAATGTATGGATGACACCAAGATGGCTGATGAGCACTGAGTTCCTAAATAATTCTAAAGCTTCCTACACAAACCCACGAGTGGGAAAATACCAATTAGAGCTTAATGGCTTAATCACTGCAAAGCATACACAATACCTCCCTTGGACAGTTCCTTACAGATCTTAATATCCCCAAAGCTGCTAATTTAGGCAAGCTGGTAATCAGGCATCCTCATTTAGGAGAGTCTAGCCTCTGGAGCTAACCCAGGGAGATGGCTAGCTTCTAGGGACATTCATTTCCTTGACATTTTGGTGATCTTTTTTAAAATCATGGCTCTGTCCTTTGATAAAAGGCTAGTGTTTTGTATTTTTTTTTTAATTTAAAAACCGGTTTCCAGAAAAATAAATAAAGACTGGTTTTACTAGAAGTTTTTTTTAAATGTGGGGGAGAAGTTGTAATCAAAGTCACAAATCATGGAGAAAAAGAACCATAAGAGACCATGCAGTCCGATCACAGGCCTCTCCTACCACGGTGATTCACTGAGGCCAAGGGGAAGTGACTCGCTCACAATCACACAGAGCAATTTCAAACTCTTGGTATCTAAATCCAGGTGATGAATAGACACCAGGATAGTGTAGTGTGTTTATCTTACAGCCTCATTTTCAGAAGCACCTGAAGCAATGGCTGCTAAACTCTTTTCTCTGCTCTTCAATCTGGTAGCTGGAAAAGCAAGTTCAACATCTTAATAGGGGAAGAGAATGCCTGGCAGCTTAGTAAATGTTGCCACCTAGTGGCTTTCAAGCTAAATCACCGAGGATGTTCCCACGCTGCCCAACCATTTAGGGGCCGATTGCCCCCTCCCAGCCCCAACCACTCCCCCAAGTATCAGATGGACATTCAAATACACACTCAAGTGCGGTTATGATCACAGGAGACACATTACAGAAACAGTGGTCTGATAAGAGTAATCGTCGGATTCAAATACAAGGTTGAGACATGAGAAGAATGAGACCCTCAGCTGCAACCCATCTGTCCTTCTGCCCACGTTAGAAATCTCCACCCAAAGTCCCAGCACACTGAAGATGCATAATGAAAACGAATGGGGAAAAATTTTAGGGTTAGAGACTTGCTATAAATGCAAGAAGGGAAAAGTAAGTTAGACTTCTGATATCTGACCGGCTTTTGCTAAAACCTGATTCTACACGGGAGTTTTCAAGCAGGCCTTCTGTTTTTAGTACATGTGAATGAACAGTGTACTCTCTATGAGGTACTCGACAGGAAAGCCCATCCCTTCTCTGTGTTTGCAGTCAAAGCCCAGCAAAGCAGAAACCTAGATGAAGAACACCAAGACTGCTGCATATCGGCTTCTGTCCTTCGCTGGGGCTGCTTCTCCCATCCTTCCTTCAACCTCTGCCCCTGTCCCCTCTCTGGCTATAATGGGAGCCCTGGAACGCTACACAGATTGAGGTCTGGAGAGATTATTTTGGGTAGAATAAAATGAAATGATGAGTTTTACCTTAAGAATATGATCTCCTTCTCCCTTTTCTAAGGCTGAATAATGGGCACACCCATTTCCCAGCCTGACAATAGGACAAAGGGTTTTTTTTTAATTCACAGCAGGTTTTAATTCCTAAAGGCAGACTTCACTGAAGAAATGTTATTTTGGAAAACGAGAATCTTCAGGATGCTGATTATCCTCTTGTCTCTATTTTAAGCCAGCACATAGTATATAAATTATAAATGACTACCTTGCTACAAGATAATGTAACACTAAAAAACAGGCATTAACTTGGAAAAGTTAAACACTCAAGGGCCAAGAAGATCAAGGTAACGATTCCCAATCTGCCGTAACTCACAGCCACGGCCAGGCCAGACTTTGGCAAGAAAGGGCTGTCTGCAAGTGGGATGTGCAAGGCACTGAAACAAAAGCTGCCAAGGGAATGATGAGTGAATTTCCTGACTTAGGAGTTTAAATCCTTCAACATGATATTGTATTAATGCAGTTTTCCTGTATTCCCTTCTACTGCATGCAAAACTATCTTTGTTGAATGCAAAAAATGCCTTTGTCCCCATGAAGACAAAGTGAGAAGCGAATAAATTTTCACATCAATAATTCAGAATGCCCTACCTTAGATTTTTAACTTTGACACAAAAAATCAAGGCCAGAAGTGGTGGCTCACGCCTGTAATCCCAGTACTCTGGGAGGCGGAGACAGGCAGATCGCTTAAGGCCAGGAGTTCAAGACCAGCCTGAGCAACATAGTGAGATCCTATTTCTACAAAAAATAGAAAAATTAGCTGAGTGTGGTGGCACATGCTTGTAGTCCCAGCTACTCAGGAGGTGGAGGCAGGAGGATCACTTGAGCCCAAGAGTTTGAGGGTGCAGAGGGCTATGATCACGCCACTGCACTCCATCTGGGGTGACAGAGTGAGACTCTGTCTCAAAAAAAAAAAAAAAAAAGGTAGAAAGCCAAATTAGGAAGACTGAGCAAGCCTCATATATTTCGGGAAGGGCATGTTGAAATTGAAAAGTACAACCTCATTTAGTTAACAACATGCTGAGGTTAGATTTAACCAAACAGAAAAATTTCTCAATTGCCTAAAGACAGAACATTTTATGTTATATATGGAGTTAGGGCTTTAAAATCAAATAGGTTCAGGATGTCTCTACCTGGTTTCCTCGGGCACCTTAACATATCTTGTCTAAAACTGAATTGCTCATCTATTCCCCCCAAATTTGTTGTTTCTCCTGTATTCAATCTCTCCTTTAGTGAACCACCTGGCGTCCCAGCCAGACACGCAGGTGTCCCTCTTGCTTCTTTCTCCTTTGGTCTCCTGTGCAGGCACCAGGTCTGTGACTCTGGCCTCCTTCCCATTTCCCAGGCTGTCTTCTCTCCCTCCCACTGCCTTCCTTATGGCAGGGGCTGGCCTCCTTTCTGCCCTTTCTGCTCCAGGGCTCCTTTCCTTCAACTCCTTCCCTACATTGTTGTCAGAGCACATCCAGAATGCAGGTCTGCAAAGAATGCAAAGACTTCATGGCTTCTGGCTGAAGTCCACCTGGTCCCACGTGGAACCCCATTTCCACAACACCCCCTTCTGAACCCAGGCTGTTTGAACTCTGCCAGATGACTTGCAATCTCCTGTAGAAAGCATGATTTTTCTTTTCTTTCTTTTGTAGAGACAGGGTCTTGTTATGTTGCCCATTGTCCAGCCTGGACTTGAACTCCTGGGTGCAAGTGATCCTCCCGCCTCAGCCTCCCAGGTAGCTAGGACTATAGGCACACATGCACCACCACACCTGGCAAAAGCACGATATTTTTTTTTTTTTTTTTTCTGAGACAGAGTCTCAGTCTGTTGCCCTGGCTAGAGTGAGTGCCGTGGTGTTAGCCTGGCTCACAGCAACCTCAAACTTCTGGGCTCAAGCGATCCTCCTGCCTCAGCCTCCCGAGTAGCTGGGACTACAGGCATGTGCCACCATGCCCAGCTAATTTTTCTATATGTATTTTTAGTAGTCCAGATAATTTCTTTCTATTTTTTTAGTAGAGACAGGGTCTCGCTCTTGCTCAGGCTGGTCTCGAACTCCTGAGCTCAAGCGATCCTTCCACCTCGGCCTCCCAGAGTGCTAGGATTACAGGTGTGAGCCACTGCGCCTGCCGGGTTTCTACTTTTTAACAAAGAGCTGTTGGTCATAGTTGTTCCGGGTGGCTCTCAGGACACCCTGTGGAAGGGAGGTCTTGAGGTATGAACAGGGCCTCCTGGGTGTCAGCAAGACTTGCCAGAACGTAACCATGCTTGTTGTCAGTGTTATCACCCCCTTGCACCGCACTGTGCTGACGCTGTGAAGTGACTCATTGTCACCTGAACGTCTCCCTAGATTGTGGGCACCTCAGAACAAGGGCAACATTAGTCATCTTTCTACTTCCCACAGTGCCCAGGCCAGTATGTACATACAAGACATGGCAAACAACGGCTGCCCGAAGGAACTGACTGGACTACTTCGAAAACCCAAGGCTCAAAGACGTAAAGCAAAATTAACCCCAGGCATCCACTTCCTCCACAAATATTTAGTGAACGCACATTGTGTCCAACCACGGCCCAAGGTGCAGGGGACAAATGAGGAAGAAGACACAGTCTCCACTCTCACGGGTCTGGGACACCAACCATCTGGGAACAGATAATCACCTCCCTCACCCCACACATAAAAATCAACTCCAGGTGTGGGTTTTCAGCACTACGACACTTTTGAGGGCTGTAGAGACCCCTGGAAAGGGACCGCCTACATTGGAGGGGTAGGGAACTGACATGTAAACTGCCTCGTGGTGGGAAAGAGGAGCCAAATGGAGACTGGGCTTGGGGAGCAAGCAGGGCAGTATGTTCCAGGTAAAGGGAACAGCATATGCCCAGGTCTAGAGGCAAAGAAGAGTTCAGATGTTCCTTATAGGAAATGAGAGTATGGAGTTCAGCCTGACTAGAGAATAGAGCCTGGCAAATACCTCTGCATTTGCGAAAGGGCCAAAACTACCACCTAAAACCAATTCTTTGTCAACCATCAAACTCCACCTCTTTCATCTGAACCAGAGAACACAGTTATCTGGTGACTATTTTCTCCATTCCCAAGGATGGAACATAACTGGTACCATTCTAGCAGCACAGGAGAGAAGTTAAATTGTTACATATGATGGATACCTAAGGACATTAGGGCTTAATTCCTTCCAGGAACTAGTTTAAAAGGCACAGAGAGGCTGGGAGTAGTGGCGCACACCTGTAATCCTAGTACTTTGGGAGGCTGAGGTGGGACGATCACTTGAGGCTAGGAGTTTGAGACCAGCCTGAGCACAAGCAAGACCCTGTCTCTACAAAAAAATAGAAAAATTATTGAGTGGTGGCACGCGCCTGTAGTCTCAGCTGCTCAGGAGCCTGAGGCAGGAGAATTGCTGGAGTCCGGGAGCTGGAAGTTGCAGTGAGCTATGATGACACCACTGCACTCCAGCTGGGGCAACAGAGCAAGACCCTGTCTCAAAAAAAAAGGCATATAGATAAGTAATGGTACTACCAACAGTATGAATCTTAGCACTGTCACTGTGCGACCTTGGGTAAGTTATTGAACTTCATTGTGTGTTGCAAAGGGGATAATAAATGGAACCTGTCTTAGCAGATTGGTCTAAGGATTAAGTGCATTAACACATTTTAAAAAGCCTAAGCAGATAGTGCTCGGCCCATAGTAAATAAATACTCAGTAAGAGGTAGTTATTGTTAATTCTAACCCCACCTCCTCTCCTAGATTCTCAAGTGACGCTGTTTAAAGCCACCCAACCCTGCTTCACACCAAGGATGACGGATGACAGATCAGAAAGGGCACCATCAATTCTCATTGAGCTAACCACACAATCACTCATTTGACAGACCTCTGTTGAGTGCCCACTACGTCCTACTCATTGTGTTCAGCACAGGAAATAAATGATGAACTGAGGACAAGACACTGTCCCTGTTCATGTTTGACAGGGAAGACAGGTAAATGGATCACAAAAACACAACCTGGTACGTGCTAACAGAACAGGGTGCTGTGGAAACACAACTCAGGCCTGGGGTTCCGGGGGGTGAGGTCTTTCCGGAGGAGATGCTGTCTGAGCTGGGTGCTGGAAGCCAGGTGGTAGCTGGGATGTGAGGAAGGGGCAGGGGCTGACAATAGGGAGGTCATGCCAGCACGTCGGAGGGAACAGCATGTCTGCCGCTTGGTTCCAAGCTGTTGCAAAGTGAAGGAATGTTCTTTGCACTTTTCTAGTATCTGACAAACAGCATGATTATCCTATCTGCAGTACGGAATGTTCAATGCAGTACTGAGTGTGCGGCTTCAGCCCGATGCGTGTGACAATTCTGACTCTCCTCGCTGATCAGGAACCAGGTCGTTCCGCCACTGGTTCAGAGCAGTGTTGCACCTGCAACAATACCTGTGGGGCTCTGAGAACCTAGGAATAGAGGGATGAGTCTCAAGTTTATTTTCTTGTTAAAAAATTTCCTTTTCTGACACCTTATGCTGGCACATAAGCCTTTCAGGCCCTGCGCTCACACTACTTAAAGGCCTTTTTGTTAGGGCTTATAATTTTTCCTGAACAGGTTGCCAACAGAACAGCTCTTGGTTCTGATTAAATGTTCATTTAAATCCATCACTTTCCACTCAGCTAAAATGTTCAAACTGCTCTACCTCCGCCCCAGTTCCCTGCCTCATCTCGGCCTAGTGAAGAAGCAGAGGCTAAGAGGCAGACGCTCATTTTGCAGAAGGAAAAAGAGATGAAGAGAGGTGGTTTTCGGGGAGAAGAAAGGCAGGAAGGAGCACAGATCTGGATGGACTCTGCTGCGTGGAAGCTCCCCCTCTGCAGCCTCGTCCTCAAGGTGTCCTTCAAACGGAGGGGCTCACGGAGGGAGTCCGGAAGTACGATGCTTCTTGCCCTTGTGGCTGTTCTCTCGTTATCTTAACAGGCTGCAGTGCTATTTCATAGATATATACGTGTGCCTGTACCAAAGATAGATGTGTATGAACTTTATAAACAGGACTAAGTGCTGTCGGCTTGTTATTTTTTTTGTAGGAGCTTAATTTATGAGCTTTACCCAGAGTGAAGTGCTTGTAATTTATCAAACCTAGAATGTTTTAAGTAAATAGCACTAAGCACTTATGATCCGCAGCAGGAATGTAGCTGTAATGCGACACTTTTCTGTTATAGGAAGCAACTGGCACCAATAACCTGCAGGACTGATTGGGGTCTATTAACCGGGGAAGTATTACAAATAACATCTACTGACAGCCATTCTTACAGCCGGCCAGGTTTAGAGTCAACCCTAAAATTGCCATTTCCTTTTGCTTTGGCAGCCTTCACCCCGTGTTTCTCCTACTGCTTTCTTTGGGCCACGCAGCCATCAACAACTGGATCCCTGTACTTGCTGATACCACAGTGCAGGGTGAGTAGGAAACTAGCCACATGATGGGAAAAGGCTACAGCTCAAAAAGGACAACTCTCTTGAAGAAAGAGAACTGC
Organism: Avahi laniger; assembly: GCA_963575035.1. Classification (NCBI taxonomy): domain Eukaryota; kingdom Metazoa; phylum Chordata; class Mammalia; order Primates; family Indriidae; genus Avahi; species Avahi laniger. The sequence goes on from CAUYSK010006328.1 coordinate 22,900, forward strand.
TGCCAGGCACAGTGGCATGAGCCATCCCAGCTACTCAGGAGGCTGAGGTGGGATGATCACTTGAGCCCAGGAGTTTGAGGCCAGCCTGAGCAACATAGCAAGACCCTATCTTTTTGTTTTTTTTAAAGACAGGATCTAGCTCTATTTCCTGGGCTAGAGTGCTGTGGATGATTATAGCTCACTGCAACCTCAAACTCCTGGGCTCAAGCAATCTTCCTGCCTCAGCCTCCTGAGTAGCTGGGACTACAGGCACATACCACCATGCTTAGCCTTGCTCTGTCACAACTCTGTCTCAAAAAAAAAAAAAAACCCACAGAGAAAGTTGAGCTTTACAGAGAAGACTCAAATCTGGAAAAAGCTAAGAGAGAAACAACATTCCATAGAGGAATATTGGAGGGCTAGATTATCAGCCATGTGAGGAATGCTATTTGACTGGCTGTCTACTCCACAGAAGATGAAAGAGAACTGATGAACTCGGAATTGGTTTATCAGGGTTTCTTCTAATTAGCTCACAAGCTGCCCTAGCATTTGCCATAAAAATTGTCAAAAGGTTAGCTCCCTTATAGATACGGCAACAGAAGGAACAGCACCTGCCCAGGCTCGAGACATGAGCCATGTGTTACCATTACTTCAGAAACAGAAAACCAAGCATGAATATGATCTCCCTCTCCGTGTTTATCCATAACTGACTTTTGCAGTCCTAGCTGGCCTACAAGAACAGATTTACATTATAGAAGATTTGAGAACTTGAACATGCTAATGTACCAGATCCAAACCTAAATACAATTTTTATTTGTCTAGTTTAAAAAAACAGGTGCCAAATACCTCAATTGGCAAGATAAACACAATGGAAAGAGTTATAAAAATAATTTTGCTGTGCAGTAAGTGAATAATGAATTCCATTAAAATCCATTCTGATGAATCAAAGACAATAAAAAAGTTCAGTAATGTGGGTATAAAACTGACACTTCCAACTCAGGGTATGGTATCACCACACCGCAAAAGCAGTTCTTGTGGCTCGTGATTAAACCGCAAAATCATCATGCCGTTTCCTTTTACAATTAGAGGATATATCACTCTTTCTCAGCTATTATCTCTCAACATGAGGGGAAAAGGGATCCTCCAAATAGAAACAGGATCATAGCAAGAAAAAGATTTGTCTCCTCTGCTCTACGAATCCTGAACCCTACATCCCTCATCTAAATTTGGGCAAGATCTCACAAACCTGAAACCTCCTCTTTGCAAAAAATCCCAACTCTAATCTCTTGCCCTGTCAGTTTCGGTCATAATCAACCACAGCAAGTAATTTTCCTCTCCCAGTCCTCCAATCATCGCTGTTACTATGCCAAACCTATTTCAATTATTGGTTTCAAGGCTCTCCACCAATTGCTTCCTCCCTCCTTCAACCAATTACCCTGCCTTGTTAAAACCCAGCCTGTGCCCTCCTGAGTCAGCAAACCTGTGTGCTTCCATTTATTCATAACCAGATTTTTCTAAGATCTATTCCTTTATCTCACTGCTGTCCCTCACTGCCCCACACAATACCATGTACATAAGTCATACATGTAAAACACATGTATGCATGCAAAAATAAGGTACCTGTCTTTCCCCAAGTTTTCTGTCTTTTCTCCAATTCTGCAGATCACACACTCCTTGAAGGCAAGGGCGTGCACACACACACACACACACACACACACACACACTTCACACACACTTGAAGTCTCCCAGAACCCGGCTAAGTGCTACATAATCTGTGGACACTCCATAAATGCTTGTGGTTGGTTGATGATGTTGATGATAATGATGATAAGAGATGAGGCTTCTGAGTAGAACAGTCTTCTAAGTAATGATTGCAATGAAGCAAGAATTTATGACACTCCTTATTAAAATTCTAATTGCATAATTAGGCCTTAAGGTATATATTTTCCCCCTTTTTTGGTGACACGTACTGATTTCTTCTCTCTAAAAATACCTTGGAGCAAGGAAATCTAAATCTCAAAGAACCAAAGAAGAAAATTTTCCATAGAACAAAAGAGACTAGTAAGAAATAAATCACAGCATCTTGGGAAGCCACAAAATGGAGCTTTTAAACTCTGATAAGTCTTTCAAAACAAAATGAATTACAGTTTTTTAGGGGAGAAAAAGACCTTATGTTTGCAGTTTCTGGCATCTTTCCTGCTGAAGTGGAGCGGGTTATGGGAACAGCGGTGAACCCGGGAGGAGGTCTATATTCTACCACTCTCTCCCTCGACCACACATAAGCCTGTGACTCGGGTAAGCCGTGAAACTCAAGTGGGCCTCAGTTTCTGCACCTGTAAATCTCTTATGGCCCATGCAATCCCCAGATTTTATGATGCTATGAATAAAGAAGATGTGCTTTAAAGTCAGCAGACAGATGACAAAGCAAAAAGAAACACTACAATTATGGTGCTATGAAAGCAATTCAGTACCCCCAAAAGCAAAGACGACAATCTTTGTCTTTGGAATTTAGCTCACAACATGAGAGCAATCACAGCTCTGTCAAATAGCTATAAAACACCCAAACCCGCTGTGCTGGGTAAGTCACTTAACCTCTTTGGGTCTCAGCTTCCACAACCATCAAGTGGTCTTTCAGGATTAATACCACCCTCTGGGTCTATGAGCTTGAGGTAGTTTTATATAAACCATGTAGTACTTTTTTCATTGCTACAATAATTTTCTTTTACTCTTTTAACATGCCATACTGTAAGTTAATTCTAAAATCATTTTCAGGGATGTATATGACATTTAACATTTAATTTATGTGTGGTTTTACATTTTTTTCCCCTTCCTGGAGTTCTGCTATCATGTTCTTTACTCCCAATAATCAAGAGCTGACTATATAATAATGAACTCTCTAATGAAACAAAAATGGTAGTTGTAATGTTGCTGTAAAATAGTTTTTAAATAACTAGCATGCTGTTGATATTCGGCAATTATCAATGATTACAGATGTCTGAAATACTGAGAATAATAATTCTGCAGTGTTACAAATAGGAAATAGAAAATTCAGTGCAGATATGACACAAGGCTAAATTTCAGATGCCTAAACATCAGGTAAAAGTAGTGGACTATGAAACAAAACCATGACTAAGTATTATCCAACTGATTACACCTGCTCTGGATATTGTAAAAATTGTCATTTGTATGAAAAAGTGCATTCCTTCAAAAAAGCTTCCAGCACAATAGAGCTAGAGCATAATCCACTCATGTAAACCAGCTCATGTACTAGACCCTTGCCTGGAAAGAAATTTTAAACTTTCTGTTTCTAACTTGACTTTTTTTTTTTTTTTTTTGAGACAGTGTCAGGACTAGAGAGCAACAGCATCATCGTAGCTCACTACAGCCTTAAACTCCTGGCCTCAAGTGATCCTCCTGCCTCAGCCTCCCAAAGTACTGGGATTACAGGCATAAGCCACTGCACCCAGACTAGCTTGACCTTTTGATTACGATTCATGGTCATTAATGATAATGACACTGACTTTAACAGCAGTGGAAGGTATAGGCATGGTAAAAATGTCTGTAGATGGGTAAGAACTACTGTGGGCTGAAGATGTTAACATATTTATGAGGCTGATTTCATCTCAAAATCATTAAGAGTAGGATAGTAAGAAAACACACTATTGAATTTAAAACCATAGATCAGTCCAGATAAGTTTAGTAATTACTCCAGACTTCAGTTTTATCTGAAAGTCAAACTTTCTAAATTACTGAAAAAGGAGACTAAAATTGGCAAGGTGGAAGGGAAAGCCATAACCAATATAAATAAGAGAAAGTTTTTATGAATCTTCCAAAGTTAGGTCCAAATTTGGCAAAGAAGCAAAAAGGACAGCAGTGAAATTTGGAAGAGGAAAAAGGCCCACTATCTTTAGAAATGATGTGCTCTGACGCCACCTAGTGGTGTCACAGTGATTCCTACACTGGGACAAGCACCTTGAATGTCAGCATTGCCATGACTAAAGATTTGATTACAGAATTTTTTCCCTCTAGTCAGCACTAGTTTGGTAATAAATCTTGACATGCTAAAAATTCCCTAAAACACGTGTATTGAGAATCTAAATTAGACAAAGTACAGACAGGAGGACAGAACACATCATCCTATAACAAATCAGAGAAGCCTTGTCACCAGCTGGCTAAAAAGATTAGCAGCTCTGGGAAAACTCAGTTCTGGGTTTTTAAAACCTCAAATGCTTTACTTATGAAATTAAAAATAAACAAGTGCCAAAAATGTTCTTGGACAGGAATGTAAAACTAACTTGAATAATTGGAGAAGTCATTAAAAACAAAGAAAAAAGAAAAATTTCAAAATGACACATTGGGGACGAAAGAATGGAGAATAATTAACCATGGCAGAAATCAGAAAAGAATCCTGCTATCACAGTGGCCATTGAGTTAAACAGAAATCAATTATATAGCGCATTACAAAAAAGAAGATTCCTTCAACAGGAATATAGCATAATGTAAATTCGTTATATTTAGACTAATTATAGAGTTTAGAGGGTCTACAATTATAAAGGCTTGGATAACCAGAAGGAAGTTCAAAGAAAATGAAGGAGATGATTAAAGGAGAAAATTCAAGTGCCTTTAAAGGTCTGCCTCATTCATGTCTCAAAACAACCCTGTAAGAAAGATACTATTATTTGCCTCATTTTATAGATGCGACAACTGAGGTTTACAGAATTAAGTCCAAGATCGCTTGGAAAGCAGGTAACAGTGGCAGGGCTTTTCTTAAAGCCAACTTACTCCTTCTCTCAGGGCTCTAGCTCTTACTCCTTACAAAATATTCTTCCTGTCCTCTAGCAGGATTTTTTCCACACCTAGTACTCAAATTCTGAGATGACTTCCTGCCCTAAGAGGGAAATATGAAAGGGAGAGGAGCACAGTGAGCCTCTTCTGCCCAGATCACCCAAAACAGGGTGTTAAAGCTGAGGGCCTTTGAAATCAAGTTCTTTTTTTTTTTATTTTTTTGGGGACAGAGTCTTGCTCTGTTGCCCAGGCTAGAGTGCTGTGATGTCAGCCTAGCCCACAGCAACCTCAAACTCCTGGGCTCCAGCAATCCTCCTGCCTCAGCCTCCCAAGTAGCTGGGACTACAGGCACATGCCACCATGCTTGGCTAATTTTTTCTATTTTTAGTAGAGAGAGGGTCTCGCTCTTGCTCAGTCTGGTCTTGAACTCCTGGCCTCAAGCAATCCTCCTGCCTCAGCCTTCCAGAGTGCTACGATTACAGGTGTGAGTCACTGCGACCAGCTGAAATCAAGTTCTTTTACTCATTTTTCAGATGAAGAACTGAGGCCTGGGGGACAGAAGTGATATGCCCAAGGTCAGACAGAGGAGCTCTGCCTAGAAGCCCAGTGTTCAGACACAGTGCAGGGCTCTCAATGGCTTTACACAAGTAACACCCTGACTGCATGCAGGGACCAGACACACACACAAGAAAGGGCGCTAACCTCCTGAGCCCAACTGTGGCCAGGCTTGACCCAGAACTCCCTCCAGCCTGGCTGGCCTCGGTGCCAGAGGACTTGCTCTGGACCTCGGTATCTCCTCAATCTTGGGCCTAATAGGTCTCTGTTCATTCCTTTCACAAAAGACCCTGATCCCTGGATTCACTAGATCCTTCCATCTGCCTAGTTTTGTCCCAGCCCCCAGCAAGTCCCACTGCTGTTCAGGTTTCAGTGTCAGACCTGGCTCAAAGCCTTTATCTTCCAACTGGGCTCCCTGTTTCCAACCTCTTCTCACCCCAACCCCAAACATTCTAAATCATTCTGCATGCCTACCACTTTAAATCATACTCCTAGCAAAAACTTCAAAGCTCCCCCCTGCATCTGATGAACACAAGCTCCTTCACCTGGCCTTTGCGGGCCTCCAGTATCTAGCCTGAATCTACCAGTTCAAACATATCTCCCCCTCTCCCTCCTCAAACCACAGGATACCCACATCCATGGTTCACCCCACTACGCAGTGATTCCTCTTTCCCACTCACAGCAACACACCCTCATTCGCTTATCTTTTCCATGTGTTTCCTGCTTCTCTAACTAGATCATGGGCACCCTGGAAAGCTGGAACCTTCCTCTTACTATCTTCCTGTATGCTCCAGTGCCTTAAATATGGATTGCTCCAAAACTAAACTATGGAGGGGAGGGGACAAGGAGAGAACTGGACTTTAAACAACAAGGTCTGAACGATAACTAACTTTTCAAAGTACGTACATACTTTGAAAAGGTCTCAGAATAAAGACGTTAGCAACTGCTAGCTATGTGGACACACCAAATATTATCGGATGACGCCAGGTTGAATGCAGCATTCACCCCACCTGTCTATGTCCTAGACCTGAGCAGCAGCACCCAGGCCTCCAAACTCCATGGGTGAGCCCAGTGGTAAAAGGCAGATGACAGTCTTTCTTCTGAAATAAGAATAAAGTTTCTCAGAGCACTTTTACAGAGTACAGCACTATTACCCTGTACAAGTATGAAATGAAATAACCATACTGCCCTCTCAGAGTTTACATGCTCAAAGGGGATCATTTGCCTAAACCTTAGGGAGTCTAAGATTTGAGATCTTTTTGATAATAAGTACCAGAGCTGTCTTTTCTGTTTTCCCCTTTTGAAAATTCCTTCCCCTATGGACAACTATGTCCACTTCTTGTATGTTGGAATGATCTACGATGTTGGTATTTAATCCAATCATAATCCCACTTGGGTATGTGAAAATATTTAGGATGCCAACCAACAGGAGAAGGAGGCTTCAATATAAGATGGTTTTAGAATCTCTTACAACTCAATTTTGAGAAATTTTTTTATATGTGGCTCTTCTTACTGATAGATTGAATTATTAGAGTAAAATTCCAGCCTAGATAAGAAATAACATAACCGTTTAGCCTCCTGGCAAATTATATTCAGCACTCACTTTCTCAAAATGACAAATAACAAATTTTTCAAGTGGAAAAATCTTCCAAAGCATCAAGGCAATTGTGCATTGCAGCAAGTAGTGCAGGAAGGAGATTTTTTTCCCTTATCTCTGCAGCAAAAAAAGTCCGAACTTATTAGCATAAGGTAACATGACTCATATGTTAACTATCACTGGTTCTGAAATTGAATCCTTGAAAAGTCACTTACATTTGACCTCAATAAAGTCAAGAATTCCACAAGTACCATCTCTCTTCTTTTTTTCAAAGTGCATCCTAACATCAGCATCCTGCTCAGTTAATGTACAACTTAAAAACAGAGCAGGAGAGTAAGACTAATCACTTCTGAGCCCTATCATCGTAAATCAGACTACTATTACTTTCCAACAGAATATCTGAACATCGTTTACAAATAGGTATTTCCACTGGAAATGTGAGGTTCGGTGAGATGTGATGGCTTGACAAATCACAACAGGGCAGTGCCCATGGCGATGAGAACCTCCTACTTTAGGCCACTTACAGTCCCTTCTATTTTGTTCTTTCTGCCAGGCACCATGCATTTCACGAATCCTCATAGCAATTCTACAGGGTCAGTATCATTAGTCCTGTTTTACCGGTATGAAAACTAAGCTCCAGAAAGCTTAAGTATCTTGTCCAAGGTGGAAGTAGTTCAGCTGTAATTCAAGCCCAGGTCTGTCTGATTTCAAAGACCAGGCACTTTCTATTACACTACTGCTTTGCTACTCAAAGTGTGGTCCCTGGACCAGCGGCATTGGCATCACCTGGGGCTTGTTAGAACGCAGAACGCTCAGTCCCACCCCAGAACCTACATTTTGCCGAGATCCTCAGGTTATTTGTGTAAACATTAAAGTCTGGCAAACTCTGCTCTATACCATTCTGCCTCTCTGAATGTCACCACTATTTTCCTTTTCTATAGATCAGTGATTCTCAGTGCGATGGTGGAGTAGGGGCTGGGGGCAAGAGAGAGAGGAGATGGGAGGGTGTCCTCCTTCTGAAGACATTATGGTTGTCACAAAAGCTGGGGTGGATGGGGGGATGCTACTGGCATCTAGTGGGTAGAGGTCAGAGATCCTGCTAAACCTCCTACAATGCACAGGACAACTCCCCCAAACAAAGAATTATCCAGCCAAAATGCCAAGGTTGAAAAACCTTGTTCTAGCTGATGATACTGTCCATCATCTTCAGGTCTGATGTCTGTCTAAAGAAGAAAAAAGAAGAACTCTTCCTGGCAAAATATGGCTGAAGAAATGTCATACAAAATTCTTTCCCCTATGGGTAGTCTCTCACTCTCTCACATTTATCAAATAGCCATAGAGTAACTTAGGTCAGAAGTCAGCAAACTACGGCCCACAGGACAAATCCAACCTACCACCTGCTCTTGTACAGTCTGACAGTTAAGAATGATTTTTACTTTTTTAAATGGTTAAAAAGAAATTTTCAACAGTTGTTAAAATTGTATGAAATTCGGCCAGGCGCGGTGGCTCACGCCTGTAATCCTAGCACTCTGGGAGGCTGAGGCGGGCGGATTGTTTGAGCTCAGGAGTTGGAAACCAGCCTGAGCGAGAGAGAGACCCCCTCTCTACTAAAAATAGAAAGAAATTATCTGGACAACTAAAAATATATATATAGAAAAAATTAGCCGGGCATGGTGGTGCATGCCTGTAGTTCCAGCTACTCGGGAGGCTGA
>CAUYSK010006329.1:0-53579 GCA_963575035.1 Avahi laniger
CTGGGTTTTCCTGGATTTCATTTCTGGCAGATCTCACAGACTAATCTTCAGTAATCTAGATCAGCGTTTCTAAACTGGTGGTTCACGGGTCGGGTCCACCTGCCAAAAGATATATTTCTTCAGCTAGCAAGGTGTTTTTAAATTCTTTGGTTCAAGTGCCAACATTATAATAAACCCGGAAATTTTATCTAAAAATTCCAGATTTCCAGCTTCTCTGGGAGATTCTGCATGTGGCACCGCCCGCACTGAGACAGCGGCTAAGCCACAGCAACCTGCTCAGAGAGATCAGACCGTGGGCTCTGGTTCGCCACGGCACTTGCTGCCCTCGCTGGTTCCTGAGATCTGCCTCACCCCTGCAGGCATCTGAGTGTGTGATCCTCTCATTTGGATCCCAGAGATTCACATGCTCAAGTCGTACTTACTTCTGGAAAACAGAACCAGCAAGGATAATGGAGGAGGTAAAAAAAATCAAAAGCAATAACTAACTTTTTAGTGCTATTAAGGCACTTTTCATAGACATCATTTTTCCATAATAGACTGTCATCAAGTACCTCTTAACAACAGCTATCTTTAAGTGCTGTAGCCAAATGCCAGTCACAGTTCGAAGCACTTTCCACGAATTATTTCATCTAATTCTCAAGACAACCATATGAAGTCAACACCATTATTATTCTCTTATTGGGAATAAGGAAATGGGCACAGAGGGGTTAAGAAACCTGTTCCAATGTACCACAGCCAAAAATTCCAGATGGAAAGGAATTGGGAAGCCTGACTCCAGACTCCAAGCCAAGCTTACCTGGACTCTCTACTGCCTCTCAAATTAAATCCATTCTCATAAAAACTCTGAGAAGCAATAATTATCACTATCCACCACCTTTCCAAGGAAACTGGAGCTTAGAGAGTTAAGAAACCCTCCTGAAAGTACTCGCCAAAGCACTGCAGATGAGAAATTGCCTACACCAGCTTCCCACAGAGTCTGCCCAAAGCAGCAGTGCTGGGGTTTCAGTACCACGAACCAACAGCTGCACCCTAAGACCCTCAACCAAAGAAGGCACGTGTAGGGCTCTGCTCTGCTCTAGCCCCCAAGCCTGGCTCAGGATCAGCCCAGGCAGTCAGGAGAGCATTCTGCATTCACCAGGCAGAAGGACACGCCACCTACAGGGCAGGACCCATCCTCCAGTGCCCATGCCGAGTCAGGCGAACCTGCCGTGCCCCGTGAGGCTGTTCCTGCTCTGCTGAGGTGCGGAGGAAGCAGAAGTGGGAGCCAGGAGGAGAGCAGGAAAATGAGATAGTTGAGGATAACTGAAGCAAATGTTACAAAGTAATCCAACGCCAGTACACATAAAGAACAAACCCTGAAGCATTCAAGAAGTGATTCACATCTCTTCTGTAGTTTGACCAAATCTATGTTGAAGTCTTATTTCTTACTGCTGATAGCACACACAGACCTAACTGAGTGCATCTCCTACGACACAAGAAATTGCTCCCTTTTAAAACAAATAGTGGAGCAGTGGGAGAGCCCTGGATTTCCCAACCAGCAAATGCTCAGCCAAAAGCCTACGGTCATCCTTGATTCCTCCCTTCCTTTCACTCCCATGTTCCATCCATCTAAATAGGTCCTAGGAGCTCTTCCCTAAAACTTAGCCCAAATCTGTCCTCTTCTCTCCATCTCGACTGCTAGAAGCCGTGGTCAAACCACAGTCACCTCTCACCTGGATCACCCCAATACTTCCTAACTTGTTCCTTTGCTTGCTCCCTTCCCACCTGAACCTCTCCAATCTGCTTTTCAAATAGCAGAGCAAACGGTCCTTACAAAACATCAATCGGATCACATTAGTCCAACATTCAAAACCTTCCCATCACAATTAGAATTAAGTCCAAACTTCTTGCCATGTCCTAGCCAGTCCAATCTGTCTTCCTCTCCTCCACCCTCCCTTTAATTTATGAAACACTAGGAACTCTGACTCCTTTCTGCTCCTCAAAACACATCAAGTTCATGTCATTTGCATCTCCTCTGCCTCTAACTCTCTTTTCCTTTCTCTTTCTATTGCCATATTCTCTCTTCCTTCCTGTTTCTTTGCTAATGTTGCCTCCTTAAAGGATGCTTCCTTGACCACCGTTTCTAAGTATCCCTAATTCATCATCTCCCCAGCCTTGTCCCATCCATCCCTGTCATCCCACACTACTTTGTTCCTCTTCCTTTTCTTAGCACGTCTGAAATTCTCTAGTATATGTATTTGCTCACTCACTTCTTGTTAGTCTCCTTCTGCTAGAATACAGACCTTGTTCAGGCCTGTGCCCTCAGAACATAGAACCATGCCTGGTACACAATAGCTGTTCAATAAATATTTGTTGGATGAAAGAATGAAGTTATAAATGCACAATCATATTTCTAGATCTAAGCAGATTAAAAAAGAGTAAGAAAATAAAGAGAAATTAGAAAGAAGGAAAGGAACATATTCATGGTTTTTAATCCTACAAAGAGCTGAGCAGTGTATGTAAGAAGCCCCCAATAAATGGTAGCTGTGTTTGTTGATACTATATGCCCACAGATTTACATGCACAATCGCACTTAATACTCTCATGATCTTATGAGATCATGATGTTCTCACGTTACAAAAATGTTCTCATTTTACAAAAAAAGAAGCTGAAGCTGAGAGGTATTAAGTAACATGGGCCAAACAGCTAAAAAGTGTTAGAGCTGACCCTGAAGCCAGAGATCTTTTTCCTCCCATCAACTCTGTGGTTTTGACTACTGTCTCTGAGATTCACTGCTATGATCTTACAACCTTGCATATTCTCCTTCAAAAACTTGGAGCTGAAAAGAACTTGCCCCCTAAGTCCTAGGAATGTGACCAAGGGGAAAAGATAATGCTAAAAAATTGTTTCAGCATCTTGAAAGATGAAAGCCCTTTAACAACAAAGTGACTCTTGATTATCTAAAATGGCAGAACAAAAAGGGTCCATGTTGATAAAGTGAGGTCAACAATTGAAGGCCTGTTGATGGATGTGTCCGCTGCTGTCCCTATCTGTCCAACGTAGCTTCTGTATTTGCTGGTCTATTGTAAACCATGTGCTAGCATCCTAGATTTCACCAACAATTACAATGTCTTGCAAAAGGACCATAATGTGATGAGACAGAATGATGACAAATGTATTCTCAAATTGGCTTTTCCCATTTGCAAAACTTTTATCAAGAATCAATTACTTAAGGAATTTCTATATTTATTTAAAATAAAAAAATAGCATGCTGAGAACATAAAATGGTACAGCCACTCTGTAAAACAGCTGGGCAGTTTCTTACAAAAGAGTAAACATGCACTTACCATATAACCCAGCAACTGCATTTATCCCAGAGAAATGTAAAATGTACATCCACACAAACCTGTGCCTGGTTATTCATAGCAACTTTGTATGAAATAGCCAACAAACTGCTACATCCGTTCTGTGGAATACTACTCAGCAATGAAAAAAATGAACTGTTGATACACACAAAGACTTGGGAGGAACCTAAGGGCATTATGCTGAATGCAAAAAGCCAGTCTCAAAAGGTCTCATACTACACGATTCCATGTACGTAACTGTCTCAAAATGGTAATTCTATACAAATGGAAAATAGATTAGTGATTGCCAGAATTTGGGGATGGTGTGGGGGAGGGCAGGGAGCAAGAGGGCAATGTCTGCGGTGATGGACTAACAGCTCTGTATCTTCATTGCAGCGGTGGGCACACTGGATAAAACGGCACAGAACTGCACGTACACATTGCACCAGTGTCAGCCCCCGGGTTTGATACTGTGCTGTAGTGACGTGAGATGTAACCGCTGGGAGGAACTGCGTGACTTGTGTGAAGGAACTCTCTGGACTATCTTTAGAACTTCCTGTGAATGTATAATAATTTTAAAACCAAAAAAAAGTTTTTTAATTACCATGCTTAAGTCTCCTTGGGCATCTCAGAAATGGCTGGTATAAAGCAGATCACTTATCCTCTAATTAGAATAGCTGAAATTCATATACATCATAAGGATTTGTGATATATCTCTTCAAAAATTCTGTCCTCACAAATGACCTAAGTTTGCCCTAAATCACTGGCTTACAACAACGGTCTTCATTTTTCAGAGGTTCTCACCCAAAGTTAACTCCTACCAGTCAGGTAAAGATTGGTACGGCAAGCGCTTAGTCCACAATACTCACTCAACAAGTATTGGTTGAGTGGATGTATGAATATAAAAGTACTAAGAGTAGGTACTTAAGAATATAAAAAGAAAAAATACCAGGGAAGCCTGCATAGAAACTATGGAAAGAAAATTAATAAATAAAACAGCTTGCAATGCTAGAGAATAAAGACTGAGGCAGAAAGAGGGGTTTCTCACTTTTCTATGGTGCTTTATGTACATACAGAAAACACTGTTCTTCTTTCTGCAATCGGACATGCTAATAGTAACAATTGAGATAAACTAAGTTCTTAGGGTAGTCCCGGAAAACTCCTTGAGTGCCAAGTCGATCCAAATCCCAGTTCTAGAAAGATAGGTGTAATGACAACAAAGCTTTGAGGGTAATTCCAGTACCGATTTCATCGCAATTCTGGAAGCAGTGACTGAAAATGCTAATGGCTACATTTATTCTAAGATGTTGAAATAGTATATGTTTTATTCTGTACTTTTCCCTACTTAATCTAAATAAGCTCAGCCTCCACGTCTATGTATTTCCTCGTGTGGTTTGTTATGGGGTGGCAAGGTTAACGCTACCGGGGCCAGGCAGGTATTGGAAACGCAGGAGTCAAATAGGAGGTAGTGAGACCTAAAGTGCACAAAAGAACGTGTCTCACCAAAAGTCATTCAAATCCAAATATAATAAGGAAAAAAAGATGCATTGTGTCAGCCCATCAAAACACTGTCAGCTGCCAGTTTGGACCCCTGGTTGGATCATCAATTCCCAAACCAACACAGCTACTGCTCACCCCAACAAAGTGCCATGCACCTCTTGCAGGTGGACAGAGAGTGAGGCATGGGCCAGGCTTGTTTGTTTTCTTTTGAATCAGGATGGGGCGGCAACCATAAGGGAGTGCTGAAGTTTGTTGCCATGAAAGACTGAGGGCTCCTCCCAAAGACACCCACTTGTTGAAATGTTTACATTGCAAAGAGTTTGGCAGGGAACTTGAAGATATCACCAATGCAATGAAATAGGCCACAACCCTAAAACACAGTGGCAGGAAGTTGGGCACATTCAGATCCAAAAAGCTGCTACAAAGCATTCACTAATATACTGTCCCCTCCTACTCACAGTAATCCAAGGCTGGTAATTTGTAACATTTACATTGTCCTAGATAAGTTGTGAGGAAAGGAGAAGAAAACTTGCATTAACCGGGAGTAGCAGTTCCTAAAAGCCGGTGCCAGCTGCTTTCTGTTGAGCACTGTAGTGCTAAATCCCAATAATCTTAAAATCTGGAAGAAATGCCTGCAAATCACCAGCCCACGAGTCCACCCTCTCATCTCCAAGCAAAATAATTCTAAATCTATTAATGCAGGCTGAAAATCTGGAAGCTTCCATTGTGTGAAATTTAGAAGCTCATTTGATTCAGGATCCAAATTGTTCATTAAAAAATGTAGCACTTATGTCTGTTTACTGCTAAATGTTATTCAAATGGTTGACATCTGGTCTATTATAAAATCCTATGTAATTTGAGTCCTGATTATGTTACTGGATCTTCCTCTGCACCCTCCAGATAGGATACTCTTAAATACCTTCCTTTTCAATTTAGGAAACCAGAAATTATTTGAATTTATTTTTTTTAACCACAGGACAAATATGGATCAGACGTGCCACTTTCCCAAGTACTCATTTATTATTTATTCAGTGACATTTATTGAATAGTTACTACGAACCAGCCACCATGATAGATACCATAAATAAAAGAATAAGTAAAACATGGTACTACCCTCAGCAAAATCCAGCAGAAAGAAATGGAATGGGCGGACTTTGCCAACTGCCTATCTAGCATGCTTTCCCCCAGGCATTCCAAACAGAGCTGGACTGAAGGGCAAATCCATTCTTGTCAGTCACTGGGCAAGAGAAAATTCTTGCTGAGTCATGAAACAATGTATGCTGGGGCTTTCCCCACACTCCTCAGCTTGAGCTTCGAGAAGCTATTATTTGTCTTCCTCTGGACGATGCTGTTCACAGATGATACACCTGGAACCGCTGCATCCCCTTCACCACCGGCCGGAGGACGGATCTGACCCACAGAGAAGTGCAGAGCTGGCTGGAAGAGTCACAGGGAAATGCAGAGAGAGTCAAAGATTAAGATAACTGAAAACCTGTCCTGTGTCTGGGCTTCTGGTTATGGGAGCCAATGAATTTGTCATTTGAGGCAGCGGTCCCCAACCCTTTTGGCACCAGGGACCGTTTCATGAAAGACAATTTTTCCACTGACCAGGGGTAGGGTGGGGGGATAGTTTCGGGATGATTCAAGCATATTACATTTATTGTGCAGTCAAACCTCTCTGCTAATGATAATCTGTATTTGCAGCTGCTCCCCAGCGCTAGCATCACCGCCTCAGCTCCACTCCAGATCATCAGGCAGTAGATTCTCACAGGAGAATGCAACCCTCGCATGTGCGGTTTACAGTAGGGTTCACATTCTTATGAGAATCTATGCCGTGACTGATCTGACAGGAGGTGGAGCTCAAGCAGTGATGCGAGTGATGGGGAGCGGCTGTAAATATAGATGAAGCTTCACTTGGGTCCACTACTTACCTCCTGCTGTGTGGCCTGGTTCCTAACAGGCCACTGACCAGTACCGGTCCACAGCCTGGGGGTTGGAGACTGCAGATTTAAGGCAAATTGACTTGAGTTTCTTTGTACTCGCAAACAAAATTGTCTGATATGCCTTTACCAACAGCTCTTCCCATAAGAGGATCCATGTTTTGCACCAGATTTTTCTCAAAGATGACAGTGACATGCAATGCCACAAACATTCCATGGCATTTGCCTGGACTACATTTTTGCTTCTCGGTGAAGATACCCAATGTTATCGGATACTTTCTCCTTTCTCTTCGCCCTTGTATTTTCAGTGTGCCTTCTCCTATTCTCATGTAGTTGAACTATAACATGATAAATATAAGGTAGGCATAGGAAAGTGTCTCAAAATATGAGTGTTTCTTCAGATCAGTTTTCAGTTATAAATTTTTTTTTAGTAGAAATACTTTTAAAATTACAGCTTGGGGCCTGGTGTAGTGGCTCACACCTGTAATCCAGCACTTGTAGGAGACTCAGGCAGGAGGATCACGTGAGACCAGGAGTTCAAGCCCAGCCTGAGCAACATAGCAAGACTCCATCTCTACAAAAACTTTTTTTTAAATTAGCTGGGTGTGATGGCGCACACCTGCAGTCCCAGCTACTTGGGAGGCTAAGGCAGGAAGATTGCTTGACCCTGGGAGTAGGAGGTTGCAGTGAAGTGCAATCACTCCGCTGCCCTCTAGCCTTGGTGACAGAATAAGACCCTGTCTCTGAAAAAAAAAACAGAGCTTAGTTACACTCATCTGATGCTCCTTAAAGATCATTCAGCTGAAACAAGGGCCTGGAGAGTGAACGCAGAGAATGGGCATCTCTCAGGGGTGGTTTCAGCCCTAGGAATCTCTGAATCATGGCTCTCTGTGTAGCAGGCACAGTGGAAATGTTAGCTGAACTCTACTCATTGCTAAAAGTGGAAAATGATGGGCAACTAGGTGGCTCAGTTTAGAAACGGGATTCAACACCTATGTGACTAATTGTAACTCTGAGGCTTTGCTGGCCTTGGACTAGCTGTGGCCTTGGTTTTTCACCCATCAGTATGTGTATCTCAACTGTGAGGGATGTCATTCATTCTGCGCATAAAGCATCGTAGATTCAGAATGGGGGTCGGGGAAGTGGGTAGGTTACAAAGAGAATATTCTGGATTGGTTTTAGGAAAATTGTGTTCTAGTCCTGGCCCACACAAAACTGGGGATAATAGCAGAGGATCCTCTCCTACCCACTATCTCTAACCTTGCTTACTTTTCACTGTCATCAGCCAAATAAGTTTCTATACTAAAAAAGAAGAGAGAAGGTCTGGGATCCCCAACTAACATTCATTACATTTTAGAACAATGACACAGGTGATCATTTACTTAATGACCAAATTACATAACATTGGGAGAGTAAAGCCAATATATAAAATGGAGCAATCAAATGGCAAAATTAAAAGATTTCTTAAAAAATATCTAAAGTGTTTGATTAAAACATATTAACTTAAGGATAAAATCCTGTAATGTTCATGATTTTTCTTTGAAAAGAAAAATACTTCAATATGAACTTTTAATGTAGGTAAAAATATTAAAAATTTACTCATTCTTTGCAGTCTACATTGCTAAATAAAGCAAATGATGATAATTCTATTTTGAATTTTATTTTGAATTATGTTCTATTTTGAATTACATTTCTGAGTCCAAGAAGAGATTGCCATTTTCAAAGCACTATTGCTGGTACCTCTAGCTACTGTTGGCAAGGCACGTAATTTGCTGGGTATTTTAAAGTATATTTTTGAGGCTTCCATAATATTCACAGATTAAATATAGAGAAAAATATCCAACATTTCTCACTATGATCATTCCACCTTGTATTTCTGTGTTACTTCTTTGTATACATTATCACATTTTGGTTTTTGCTTTTCTGTGAGGTAGGCTTCATTATGCCAATATTAAAAGATAGGAAAAGTGAATGAAGAACATGGAAACTCATATTTAGTTAATTAAAAAGGGGAACTTGAACTCAAGTTTTCTAATGGCTAGTTTAGTCCCTTTAAAAATCATGTTCTTCTAAAAACACTGGTCATCCTGAAGACATCACGGGCCATGTGCCCCCTGAGGAATTCATCTGAGCAATATTAAAGTGGCACAGACTCTGCTGCTGATTAATTTAGGTTGTGTCATTATTTTAGACTATGACGAAACTATTATTTCCCTCGCCCCCCACACAAAGATGCCCTACCATCCCCTGCCTGGATTACAACAGTGGCATCTTTAAAAGTCCCCTGCTTCCACCTGAGTCTATTTATTTCACCTTCCTGGAGTCTGCACTCAACCAGCAGCCAGAGTAATCCTTTGAATACATAAATCAGATCATGTCACCATCTGCTGGAAACCTTCCAAGGATTCCCTATTTCAGCAAGAGGAGCACAAGCTGAAGTCCTTACAGTGGCCTCCCTGGCCCTACGTGACGGGATCTGGCCCCTTGGCCCCTCAGATCTCTTCTCCTACTGTCCCTGGCTACTCGGTTCTAGCTACTCTGCCCTCTCTGGTGATCCCAGGAGGAACTGGCAGGCACTGTCTGCCTTAGGACATTTGAACGTTTCCTCTGCTTGAAACACTCTTTTCTGGGTACCCTGCTGGGCAACTCTCCTGATCCCCTCGCCTTACTCTTTTGTTTCCTCCTTGCTTCCATCTCTTTGAACAGCTATGTAGTTTCCTTGTACATTACACTTTTGTCCACACCCTCCATGAGAATGCAGTGGCACGGACTTGGACCTTTCCTTACTTTGTTCACTCAGGTGTCCCGAGCGCCCAGCTAGAGCATGGTGATTGACTTCTGATCACCTCCCACAAACCTGTCCCCCCAGGTGCCCCCATTTCAGCAGATGGCACCTCCCTCTCTCTGGTGGCCCAAGACAAAAATACTAAAGGCATCCCAGACTCTTTTATCTGTTACATCCATATCCAATCAGTCAGGAAGTCCTGTGGCTCCACCTTCAAAATAATTGCTCAATAATTTTATGTTGAAAGGAGTGATTGATCCTTGTGAAGTTGGCTAATAACATGAGCCAATCTCAACATCTCTAATCCTTTTACGTACCCCACACATTGACACTCCATTAATTACATGCATATGTATGAACATCTTTCCAAATATTAATATTGACTCTACATTTGTCTGGCTTGACTTTTGCTTTGTATAAACTTCACTAACTTCCTAAGTGCTGAGACCACGTGCAAGGCACTTTATGAATCTTATAGGTCCAGTTTGTTTCTTCTAGCTACAAAGACTCAGTAAGTGTTAGCTAATGGTAATGCAGATAGTCACTTCTCAATCAGCAAAGGTGGAATTCACAGTTCTTGAGATCCTACTAAAAGGTCCATTCAATATCAACAAATCTTCATCGCATGACTATTCTAGGAATTCTACTGGATGCTAAAGATTAACAAAATGTGTCCTAAGACACATTATCATCTGATAGAAAACACCGATATTTAAACGAATAATTTCAATACAGCATAATAAATTGAATATGAGTACCCATACAAGGTGAGAATAATTAACTCTGTAAGTCAGAGAAGGGCAAGGGTAAGTTAGAGTCCATCAGGAATACAATATGGGGGAAAGACATCCCAAGTGAGGAGAAATTGAGCAAGACTTTTTTATTTGTTTTTGAGCTTCTATTCTTTACTATGCTTTTGGCCATAAGAGGCAGGTGAGGAGGGAGGATTTAATTCATGAACCAGAATGTGCACATTGGGTAAGGATTTGGATTAAACTGTTTCCAAAGTCTCCTGCAAAATTTTGATATACAATGACTCAAATAAGAAAAAAGGACTATATTAATTTAGTCAAGTTTCTACTCAGAGTGCTTTTGGCAAGGTTTGCATGAATAATACTATTTCATGTGCCTGATGACAAAACTGAAATATTAATAGACTGTGTTAAGATTTAAATCTAGTCAGAAACATATCTCCAAGACACATGATAATTAGGAGGAAAAAGTAATTTGAAGCTGTTTCTTTTTGTGAACCATTAGAACTGCGAACAGCTACAATCTGTCTGCATTTTCCTTGAAAGTAAAATCACAAAACTACATGAAACAAAAATGTCTGTTCCTATACAACAGCCTGGGTAGAATTCTGTTTTAACTCTGTTTCAGGAAATTCTGACCACTTGTTATGGCAACATTTTGTTCTGGAATTTGTAAATTTGCCCAGACATTGCTTTTCTAATGGGCATGGGTAAATACATTCACATCTTTAGAAAACCAAAAATAAGCAACAGATTTCACCTTTCCTAGGGAATGGTGTGTTTCTTTTGACATTCTATAAGCTATTTTTAAAAATAGAATCAGATTAGAGTGCTGACTGTAGCACAGACTAGGCAATTATCTCTGAGAGTCTGTGTTTCCCTACCTGTAAAATGGAAATATTGATAGCAAGACTTATCTCACAAAGTATTTGTGAGGCTCAGTGAGACGACAGATTTGAAAGCACATCATAAACACTAAAACATCATATGCAAACAAAAACATATATACTAATGTTCAAAACAGCATTACTGTTAATAGTCAAACCGTAGAAAACCTGCATGTCCATCAGCTTATGAATGGATAAATAAAATGTGGCACAGCCATAGAATAAATTATTATTCAGCCATGAAAACGAATAAAATACTGATACACGTTACAACGTGAATGAAGCTTGAAAACATTATGCTAAGTAAAAAAAAGCCAGACACAAAAAGCCACATTCATATGGTCCCATTTATATGAAATGTCCAGAGTAGGTAAATTCATAGAGATAGAAAGTAGGTTAGTGGTTGTCAGAGGCTGGGGCCATCTGACTAGGGAGTCACTGCTCATGGATATAGGCGTGACAAAAACGTCTTGAGATTATATAGTCACGAAAGCTGCACAACTCTATGAATATACTAGAAACCATTGAACTATACACTTTAAAAAAGGATGCATTTAGGGTATGTGAATTATGTCTAAATTTTTTTAATTGTACAAGTACAATATCAAATATTTAATTGTTACTGTCATTATTTAGGAATCTCCTGATTTCCAGGTTAGGGATTCCTCCCTGAAAATATGATATGGTTCTTCCCCCCCCCCAAAATCCCTCTCTGAAGTACTTAGAGCTGTCCCGCCAGATTTCCGGACAATAAATGAGGAAGCAATTGGCACTTAAAAGAAAGCAGGGCCAGGAGGAATGGTTAGAGCTCCCAAATATGACCACGTAACACGAACTCCTTCCTCTGTAAGCCCGACATTATGAAGAGGTAGAATCTCCTTCCACTAATACAGTGGCTTCAGGGGCTAGATGTGTCGTCATATCACTTTTTACTCAAAGTTGCAGGTAGTATTTATTTTGAGCCAATTTCACCTGGGTAAAAAACGTGTGTGTGTCTGTGTCTGTGTCTGAGTGCTTGCACACGAGAGAAAAATGTGGAGACAGAACACAATTTGAGCAGCTCTTGTCTCCATACCACTGAAGGTCACCAGGTCCTCACCATTTCACACCTTTAGCATTTTTTCCTAATTTCTTGAAATTCTGAATAACTGACTTTTTAAAAAATCTGTCAGCAGAAAGATGAAAAATCAAAAATGTAATATTAAAATTTTTATTAAAATTATACAATGTCATCATCCTCATTTATTTTCTTACCACAAACTATTTTCAAACAAAAGGGAATTTAATTTTATTTTATTTGGTCATTTCGTAAGAACAAAGAATATAGAACAGACCAAAAAAATATGTTTGGTATTAATAAAATCACAACATGAGTTTTGCAGAGAATTAATTTGTTATTGTAATGAGAATTATTCTTTACAACCCAAAAGAATAGCATGGAGTAATAAATGAATTTAAAAATTTAAAATAATTTCTTGAAGAGTTTAAATATAGCTATGAAAGAGAAAACTGGTTACAAAGCAGCAAACACACGATACTCCCATTTCCTTGTTTTGATGTATAAACAAGAAAAGAAGAGGATGTGGAAGGCTGTTAATAGTAGCTGTCTCCAAGAAGGTGGATGATCTTAGCTTCTTTCTGTGCATCAATAGTCTTTCTTATAATAAATAAAATAAAAGATGGTGCCTTTTTATAATAAGTGAAAAGCAAATAAAAAGTCATTGTTTTAATTCACTTTTATTTTTAAAAATGCCCCCCCAAAACAAATAAGGCCAGTATCTCTATAATTTTAGGAAGACTGATATAAATTCAGACTAAAACAAGGACAATTTGGTCAGACTAAGCAAGATACATACAAAGTGAGTCCTTCAAAATGTCGAAATTTGTTGAGTCATTTACACTGTTTGACTAGATTTTTCCTTTTCCAGCTTTTTGGTAGTCATTAAGGACTTAGCCTAAATTATAGAATGCTTTTAGAGAAATGCTCTTTTTATCATTTTATAATGAGATTTTAATTTGTAATTAGAACATCGTATGCAAGCAGCAGATGACTTTAAGTTTATTCTTAGGTAGATGAAATATTACTGCTCTCACAATTATTTGCATTAGTAAAATATATTTTCATAGAAAGCATAAAAATAAGGTTCAGTCTGTCATGTGTACAATTTAATTTGGCCTTTGAAAAATCCCCTTTCTTTGGTCTGGCTTTCAGCAATTGTGCTGGGCAACTGTGAGCATCGTAGACCTGCCACAGAATACATACAGAGAGAAGGAAAAGAAAAATAGGAATTCGGTGCATTTATGTCAACGCACCCTCGTGGAGTTCACACAGTTCTCTGTCGCTGCACACAGACCCAGCCAGGATCACTGTCTAAAGCACCTCCCCAAAGTGCCTGCAATAATATTCTGACACAGTGTCAGACCTGGAGGAGTTCACCATTCAACGCATGTGCTTCCACACCTGTTAAATATAAAGAAGACCATCCAGTACACTTAGACTGACCTATCCCTTGACACCACCTGCTTGCCAAAAATTGATCTTTTAAAATACTGGGACAGATCTTACCTATATAATAAATTCCCATTTATCTAGCATCAAAGACAGAGCTCAAATGATTAGAACTTTGGGGCAACAACAAACAACAACTAAATAAAACTGATATCAAGAATTTATTCAGGAATTTATCCCCCTCACTCACACAGGTTACATATACTTGTAAGTATATTTACAACTGTGTTCATTGAAGCATTGTTGGAAATAGCAAGTAACTGGACACAGTGAACATAAAGTTAAATTAGGGTAGATCCAAATGATAGAATATTATGCATTCACTAAAAAGACTCAGGTAAATCTCCAAGATACATCACTAAGTGAAAAATATAAGGTATAAACCAGTATATATTATAGGATCCCAGATGCATAAAACAAAAAAGAATATAATATAGTTACATATACAAATTAAAAGTATCCCAGAAGGACACCTAAGAAAATATAATTACTTTTAAAGAGTAGGAGATAGGATTATTTAAGGTCAAATTTCATATTTTAGTTTGCTCCTTTCTATGTTCAAATTGTATATTCATGAATTCCTTTTACACTAAGATTTCTAGGAAATGTCACACACTTGGTAAAGAGTTAGCCTAATTTTCTACAAATCTTATATATAATAAATTTAAAATTAAATTTTATTTATGATTATACCTTAGAAGGATTGAAAGTTACTTAAATATTTTCTAAACCATTAAAGAAAAATTAAATCCAATATGGTTTTATATCAATCATATTTTATTATGTTCTAATTCTATAGAAATTCTATATAAAAATATACGTATAAAAAATAGTTGATAACTAACTCAATTAACCAGAATACTCCCTTCTCCAAACATTTTGAATAAATATACATATTCAAAATGAGAAGATTTTATTGGAGTTTTTTTTGAAAATCAGACTTAATTTTATAGTGTTTTGTTGTTATTTATTTGTACTGGGGTTTTTTTAGTGGTATTATCTCATCTCTTTATGTCCAATTTCTGCAATCGCCTTACAAATCTTTAAGGGCAGGCACTTGCCTCCCATGTACTTCAGCACCTGATATATATCAGGCATTCAGGATTTGCTGAATGTGAATTAATCCCAAAACTGTTACCATATATTACATATTATATATTCTTGATGAGGATCCACTGAGAGTTAAGAAAAATTGAGGACTCTGAATTTGACACCACATAATCTTTAATTTTATGTGGCAACAACTTGACTGGGCCAGGGCAGTGCCCCAGTATTTGGCCAAACATTATTCTGGGTGTGTCTATGAGGGTGTTTGTGGGGGAAATTAACATTTGAATGTGTATACTGAGTAAAGCAAATTGCTCTCCCTAATGTAGGGGGCCTCAACCAATCAGTTGAAGGCCTGAATGGAACAAAAAGGCTGCCCCTCCCCCTGCACAAGAGAGGCTTCCTCCTGCCTGCCTGTCTTTGGACTGGGGATATCAGTTTTTCCCTGCCTTTGAACTCAAACTGAAACATTGTCTCTTCTTGGGTCTCCAGCCTACTGGCCTTCTGCCTGGAACTGCAACACTGGTTCTCCAGGGTCTCCACCGCAAACTCATCCTGCAGATTTTGGGATTGTAAACCTCCATAATCTCGTGAGCCAGTTTCTTACAATAAATCTCTTTGTGTCTGTGCGTGTGTGTGTGTGCAAGCGCGTTCATCCTATTGGTTCTGTTTCTCTGGAGAACCCTTATACACACTGGATTCAAGGAAATATGACTCCACAGGAGCTGGGAAACCCAGATTATGCTATTTTCCAACTCTCAGAAGTGGCTTCTCCTGACAGAACAGTGTATCAGGGCTGAGAAAGTGGTTTAGACATGTACCCTAACACTTTTAGTAGAAACGTTTCTAAAGAAATCTGTCTGTGCTAGCTTCTCTTTTCTTATGTGTTTCAGATATTCTTAAATGAACCTCAAATATGTCATCTAAAATAGCAGCCAGTGTTTACTGTTTCCTTCCATCTAGAGTATATGGACATATAGTTGTGTGCTGCATAATGATGTTTCAGTCAATGATGGACCGCATATAGGACAGTGGTCCCATCAGATTACAACAGGGTATTGTTACTGTACCTTTTCTATGCGTAGATACATTAAAATACACAAATACTTACCATTGTGTTACAGTTGCCTATAGTATTCAACACAATAACATGCTGTACAGGTTGTAACCCAGGAGCCATAAGCTATTCCACGTGGTCTAGGTGTGGTAGGCTATACCATCCAGGTCTGTGTAAGCACACTCCGTGATGTTTGCACAATGACGAAATCGCCTAACAAAGCATTTCTCAGAATGTATCCCCATACAAAGTTAGCATAACACTGTATGACATAACAGTCATACAATGCATGACTGTATATGAATTGTATATAAAGATTTGCTTATAAAAAAATGAATTTGCTAGATCATGAGAAGAGACTGACTTATAATGAATGTCCTTCCATGCCTGGCAGACACCTACAACCGTGATGCATGACATGTGATGAATGCATTCTCGCAGGTGAGTTGCAGATAAAAATACCACCCAAGCAGCAGTTGGCATAGATGCATTAGGCCTGGGAATTGTTTTGCTCAATTCAATTGCAATTGACAAAGGAAGGTTTTCAATAAAACCTGAGAATGTGCAGACCCTGACATTGGAATGGGGGAACATATGTGAGTGCATATGCAAATAAATGGACAGGGGAAATTTAAAAAATCATAACAATACTTTCCCATAAATGGCCTCATTTGACACGTACAGCATCTCTGTAAGGTGAGAGTAATGATGGTCCTGTTTTAAAAATAAGAAATGTGAGGCTTAGAGGCTTCAGTCATTTTAGAATCAAAGACTCCAAATCTGAGCGATACATCACCTTTCATCCATGTCTCTCAGATGCTTTTCTTGGCTGTTCTCATTGTGTTCATTAACTTCTACATACTTCCAAGATAATAGTAATTGTGTTTTTCCAATAAAAGTTAATTATTATTAATATATCCCTGGGGTAGACTTTTTCTCTCTCTCTCTGTTCCTCTGAGCTACTCATCAGCTGCAGGGTGCTTCTTCTGGACTCCAGGAACCCCTGGTGAGGGCTCTAGGCAGTGGCCAGGAGAGAATAGAAAACCATGCCTCTCTCTCTTACAGATACTTCCTTGCAGACCTTTGGCTGAATGGCTGAAATGACCACGCATAGGACTCTTACAGAGTTAAGCCAAAGCTTGCAAACAACGAAAGACATGCAGAGTTCAGTATGTAGGGCAATTAATTTTTCTTTTGCAAAACTTGAATTTGAAGGCCTTTAGGTGATACACACTTGACTGCCTCTGCCATTTGAGGTATTAATACTTCTGTGACCCCCGAAGGCATCTGACTTTATAACTGCAGAAGCAGGTCTTTACCACCAGGGCTCTGGGTTCATTCTAAAACTGCATGGCGTAGGGAGTGTAGGGACATGAGAGTGGGATCAAACACTGTACTCCTGATCTAGCTGCTCAGTTCTCCTAAAGTTCACTACGACTAAGATTGCGTGTCTCCCTTTCCTGGGAGGGGGGATCCGCTTCTTGAGGAAGCAGCTGAAGCTTTCAGAGGATGCTCTGCCTGCCTCCCTCTTGCTTCCTATCTCCTTTCTCTCTCCCTTTGACCCTTTCTCCTTTTCCATCCCATTCCCTAAACTTTTCCTTCCTCCCTAAAGAAACAGCCAGGTAAATTCCACAACCCCAGGTACTGATTACCAATAATAATAATAACAATGATAATAATACTTAACATGGTAAGGGTTTACACTACGCAGTGGGCACTATGTGCTAAGTGCTTTAGTATTTTATATGATGCTCAAGGGAATTATTAACACTATTTTTACCTATGAAGAAGCCGAAGCTCCAGGTGGAGAATGACATTCCTGGTGCCTCAACGCTACGGGATTCCAGTCCAGACTTCTTGGGCTCTTGGCCACAGCAACATCTCTTCTGCTTTCTCCTCCAGCCACCCAGAGCCATCCTCTGCTCTGAAGAGGAGAGAGCTGGATTCTCACGCTGCCTGTGAAGGTCTGCCCCAGAGAGGCAAGGATTAGGGGGAAAGGGAGAGGCAGAGGAGAGGGAAGGTGGGCATCTTTGTTCCTGGCTACAATCCCTCCACCTACCTTCCCCCAACACCACCTCTGCAAAACCAACAATATATCCGACAACGTAAAGATTCATTTCCTGCTGAAATTTAATCTGGAGGTCTGGCATGGAAAGTCATATTCTTCCCATTAACATATTTTTGACTTTATTTCTTATAAATTAATATCCTAGCCTTATTAGGCCTAGAAAGCATTGCCCTGACTTTTCCCCAGATCACATTGTGAAGTATCCCGTAATACAAAGCCCATATCATCTTTCCTTTCCCAAGAGGGAAGGAAGGGGAAGGGAAGGAAAAAAGGAAGGAAGAGTCTCAAAGTTCCCTTTCATAGTTTAAATGTATAATAAATTTTAATTAAGCCTTGATGCCTTTTTAATATTATGTCTTTAGAACTCTACATAAAAGGAGGAAAAAGACTCCCCTAGAAAATGCATCCTATAATTTTAATACAGATTTCCAGGAATCCAGGAATTCCCAGAGATCTGAAACCTGGCTCTATCCCTGTACAGTACAAGAGGCTGGCTTCTGTTCATGGACACAGGGGCTGCGTGCTAAGTGACCCAGCCTCCCGTGCCCTGAAAGTTATTCATGTGATGGTAACCACAATGGCTTATAAAAGTTAAACAAAATAGTAAGAAAAATAAATAAGGCGTACATGCATTTATACATTTAGAATGTATTCAGGGCAGAAATCCATTCAAAGCTAATTGCTAAGCAAATTAACAGACTAACTGAATTGCCCGGAAATTGTTATTTAGTTATGGGTGACATAATGCAGTGTGTTAAATACAAACTATTGATGACCCTAGAGGAACTTTTATTTAAGAAAGGGGAGAAATTATGCCTTACAGCATTCATTTTTTTAAGCGCTCTCCCATTTGTTTGGGTGAAAGACTATATAAAGGCTGGTAATCGCCATTATCACTAATTATCTGTCGCTAGAAATCTCTTTCCATTTACCATTAGCATTAAATTTAAAGCAAGAAGCAGGCTTATTAAATCCTAGAGTAGATTTTTATTCTCTATAGAGACTTGTAGTTTACAAAACACTTTGATATTCTAATGTGGTCTTTTAGACCAAAAATACAGTATCCAAGCCAAGTGCACCTATGTGCATGGAACTGCCTATCCAGTCCTCGGACCCAGAGGGATGTATAATCTGGAATCTGCTGGGTTCTAGATAAATGGCCAGTTACCAGGAAGACTCTGGTAAATGTCAGAGGGTTAACAGGTAAGTTTAGAGGAGACTCCGCCTCTGACATAGAGGTCAAAAGCCTTTACAACTCCAAGATTCGGTAATTCTGGGCCCCAAAAGAAAAAGGTAATATATGTTTAATAGTGACTAAAACACTCATTTGCTTACCTTGTCCTATTCACACAAGTGCTTAATACAGTGTTGGGCCCATAGAAGCCTGATAAATGTTGTTTGTAGTTGTAGTAGAATGGTTCTTGGTGTCTTGGCTTGATTTTTTTTCTTTTTTTAGACAGAGTCTCACTCAGTCGCCCTGGCTAGAGTGCAGTGGTGTCATCATAGTTCACTGCAACCTCAAACTCCTGGACTCAAGGAATCCTCCTGCTCAGCCTCCTGGGTAACTGGGACTACAGGCGTGTGCCACCACACCTGGCTAATTTTTTCTATTTTTGGTAGAGATAGAGTCTCACTGTGTTATGCAGGCTAGTCTCAAACTCCTGACCTCAAGCAATCATCCGGCCTCAGCCTCCCAAAGTGCTGAAATTACAGGCATAAGCCACCACCCAGCCTAGTTTATCTTTTTTATTAGTTTACTAAGAAAACTCTTATTCCGATTGCCTTATATATACATTGTTTCATTTCATGGCTTAATTTCTCTTTCAACACACTATAAAATCACACTAACCTGCTACTTGACTCAGGAGCCTAGAGTTTACCCAGGAAACAAAGAATATTTTCTAAAAAAACATGACCACTTTCCTCCATGGTGAGTCTTCAGACATTAGGGACACCCTGAAAAATCCAAATGCCTCAGCCTGGCATTTAATGCCTTTGACAGTCTAATACCAGTCCACATTTCCAGCCTCATTACCTAATTGTCCCCGACAGGAGCCTTGGGCTACAATAGATCCAGACTATATAATGATCCTTAAATGTTGCAGTCTAATTCATCTAGGAAATTTACTGAATCTATGTAAAGTGCTTTTGTTCCCCAACTTTGTTCATGCTATTCCTTCTTCCAGTGGTTAATTTCTTCCATATTCTAGCCAACCTCTAAGGCTGTGGTAGATATGTTTTGGGAAATGCGTCTGCCCAAGCTCCCTTCCCTGGAAAGTGTCGCCAACCTCCCATACCCCTAGAGCTGCTAAAGGAATGGGTGTAGGGGACCATGTTTTCATTATGTGTTTCTATCCCTACTTTCAGCTGAATGAATCGTGTTGTGTGCATAGCTGACCCAAATTAGACCAGTCGGATTCTTCTCCTGGGAATCTGAAATTAACACAGAGTCAATTCAACATAGAAAGCTACAAAGAGCTCATCTAGGGTCTGTTCTTGAGTCAGCACTATGTTAAATCAAAGTCACAGGAAAGAAAGCTATGGATCATCAGAGACCAAGAGGAAGAGAAGAAAGTCAGTTTGCCAAACAGAAGAGAGAGCGTACTTGCAAAATGACGCATAGAAGAAGGATCGTGCAGCCACCTAAAGAAAAAGCAGCTATGATCCTTGGCAGCTCCTTTCCGAGCTGTGTCTCATTTGCGTGAGAGCTCTATATCCTAAAAATAAACCTCCCTTTCAATTGGAATTAATTTGAGTGGATTTCCATCCCTTATAATCACTGAGTTTTGCCTTTAAAAAAAATACCTCTACTCAGATGGCAACTCTTCCGTGATACTTTTCTGAATGGTCCCCAGCTGGGATGACTCTTGCCCTGCTCTGCTACCCTGTCTTGACCTGCCTGCTTCCCTAGTCTCACTGCCTCCTCGTTAGAGGCTTACAGGCTTCTCCAGTTGTTTTCTGAAACCCCAGTTCAAAGTCAGGGGACTCTGCTGGGCCTCCCTAACCTTGGTAACCTGCTGGTGTTAGAGCAGTGATCCTCAACCTGGAGCGATTTTATTAAATATTACTCCCAGGGCACATTTCCGCTGTGTCTGTTACCACGACCTGATGGAGAAGAGTGCTACCATCTTCTAGCAGGTAGGAAGGGGTGCTGGTAAACATCCTGCAGTGCACAGGGCACCCCTTACAACAGAGAATTACCCAGCCCACAATGCAGAAGTTGAGAAACCCTACTTTAGAGTACTGGGCAAATGACCTTAAACAAGTTATTTAGAATCTCCTGCCATGGAAAACACAGATATATTTCCTGTAGGGAAAATACCGTGTAGGAAAAGCACAGTGCTTTTGGAGTTACTACTACTCTGTCGTAAATTATTTTTTCACAATGAAAAAAATTTGTTGTTCAGCTAATAGCTAATAGCTATTAAAAATAGGTAATCAGCTACCATATAACTATTCTTTTCTTATTTTAGCTGTATCTTGGGGTTGGAAAAATTCTTGGTAGTGACAAACTCCATGTTTACTAATCAAACCTTTCAGGATTCTAAAGGCTTTGATCATATTCTCCTCTGGATATTTTTTAAATAATATTTTTAAATAAAACAATTTTTATTATGTAAAATACACATAATATAAAATTTACCATCTTAATATGGCTTAGGGGTTTTTTTTTTGCAACAGAGTCTTGCTCTGTTGCCTGGGTAGAGTGCAGTGGTGTCATCATAGCTTAGTGCAACCTCAAACTCCTGGGCTCAAGCAATCCTCCTACTTCACCCTCCCGGGTAGCTGGGACTATAGGTGCACGCCACCATGCCCAGCTAATTTTTATGTTTTCTGTGGAGATGGGGGTCTCACTCTTGCTTAGGCTGGTCTTGAACTCCTGACCTCAAGCGATCCTTCCGCTTCAGCCTCCCAAGTGCTAGGATTTCAGGTGTGAGCCACTGCGCCCAGCTTAATGGTTTTTAGTGTACAGTTCAGTGGTACCAAATACATTCATGTTGTTGAGCAACCAAGACCACCATCCATCTCCAGAACTCCTTTATCTTACACAACTGAAACTATACCCATTAAACAGTAACTCCCAATTCTCCTTCTTCAACCCCCGGCAACCACTATTCTACTTTCTGCCTCTAGGATTTTTGACTACTCTAAATGCCTCATATAAGTGGAATCAAATAGTATTTGTCACTTTGCAACTGGCTTGTTGCACTTGGCGTAATGTCCTCAATATTTCATTCCTTTTTACAGCTAAATAACATTCTATTGTAAATATGTTCCACATTTTGCTTTTCCATTCATCTGCAGTGGACACGGGGTTGCTTCTATGTTTTAGCTATTATGACTAATGCTATTACAAACATGGTTGTACAAGTATCTCTTTGAGACTCTGCTTTTAATTCTTTGGGGTATATACCCAGAAGTAAAATGTCTGGGTTATATGGTAATTCTATTTTTAATTTTTTAAGGAACTGCTATACTGTTTTCTACAATGGCTATACCCTTTTACATTTCCACCAACAGTGCATAAAAGTTCTAATTTTTCCACATCCTCATCAACAATTGTTATTTTCTGGGGTTTTTTTTTTTTGTTGTTGTTGTTGTTGTTGTTATTGCTTTGCTTGCTGATTTTTTGTGGCAGCCATCCTAACAGGTATAAGGTGGTATCTCATTGTGGTTTTGATTTGCCTTTCCCTAAAGATTAGTGATATTTAGCATCTTTTCATGTGCTTATTGGCCATTTGTATATCTCTTTTGGAGAAATGTCTGTTCAATTCCTTTGTCCATTTTTGAGATGAGTTGTTTGGGGTTTTTGCTGTTATTGAGTTTTAGGAGTTGCCCATATACTCTGGATATTAATCCTTTACCAGATATGTTATTTGTGAACATAGTCTCCCATTCTGTGCTGCCTTTTACTCTGTTGAGAGTCTCTTTTGATATGAAAAATTTTTAAATTTTCAGAAAGTCCAGTTTGTTTTTTTCTTTGCTGCCTGTGCCTTTGAAATCATCACCAAACTGAATGTCGTGTAGAGTTTGTCCTGTGTTTTCTTCTAAGAGTTTTATAGTTTATTTATATTCTCCTCTCAATTTGTTTTCAGAGCTTTATTTTTCCAGGTAAAGATGGAAACCTAAACATATCCTGGGTAAAACATGCCCAGACATATTACCCACTGACAAAACCCAATAGTAATTAGTGTGTGCTGTGCATGTACACACACACACACACACACACACACAAACACATTTTAGGGTATCACTTGCTGTTAGAAATAGAAAAAGCTTTTAACAGCAGTATAGGAAAATATAGGTATTAGATAAGATGGGCTAACTGCTAAACAAATAAATGCAAAAATGTATAGCAGTTCTAACAAAAAAAATTATTTCTTGCTTAACATTCAAAATGAGTATTTCCAATGGACAGCAGACTTTCTTCATTGTGACGATTCAGAGACCCACGCTCCCTCCTTCTTGTGTCATCTTCAACATATGGCTTCCAAGGCTGTCACATCTCTTTGCACCAAGCTAGTGGAAGGGGACAGAGAGAGGAAAGAAGCTACCATACCTGTTTCTTAACCACCTTGTTTTGTAAGTGACACACAGAGCTTCTGCTCCTAATTTGAATTGAATTGTATCTTTGGCAATTCCTAGCTGTAAAGCACCAGGGAAATGTAGTCCCTGACTGCTCTATCTCTGCACTGTCCAAGATGGTAGCTATTAGCCACATGTGGCTATTGGACACTTGGAATATGGCTCGTCCAAATATAGATGCATCATAAGTGCAAAATGCACACCAGAATTTAATGACTTAAGCATAAAAATAAGAAGGTAAATATCTCATCAATAATTTTTATATTGATTACATATTGAAATTGCAATTTGTGGATAAATTGAGTTCAATAAAATGTATTATTAGAATTGATTTCACTTGTTTCTTTTTATGTTTTTAATGTGGCTAATATAAATTTTAAAATTACATATGTGGCTTGCATTCTATTTCTATTGGGTTACACTGCTATGGAAATTAACCTTCTCTGTTACACAGATTATCTGTCTCATAAAATCAACATGGCAAGTATATCTGGGCCACTCACAAAACTAGGCGAAGGAATTGGAAGGCTGTCTCTTTTTCTTTCTTCCTCCCTCTCTCACTGGAGCCTCATGGTCGCTGTTCTCTGCCTCACTATTGGCTGCCCTTCTTTCTCTCTCTGTGTCTCTGCGTATCTCTCTGTCTCTTTCATCTCTATTCCAATCAGCTGTGTTCAGGAGGCTGCGGTCATGTGGCCTGCTGCCCATTTACCAGGAGCAGCGGGAACAGGTTCTCAGGAAGGGGGCACAAGTAGGTCAGACTAACTGACTGACATGTTTGCTCAGCATATAAAATGTGTAAACACTACGTGGCCTTGGCAGCTGTCAACATTTCTCAGTTTTTACACTTAACCGACTATATTTGCTTTGAGGCCTTTTGTAAGAACTCTGTGTTGAATAGGTGACAAATTTAATCTGAGAGTATATTATTTAACTCATGTCATCACTAATGAAAACATGTAACTAATCTTTCTTTCTGGGGTTTGTACCAGTGCCCAGAAACAGTCAACATCACCGACAAGCCTTGACCTTCCAGTGGTGTACCTTGGGCTCAGTGCATATTCCTATAACATCAGATTTAGCCCGTAAGACCAGACTCATATGCATCAGTTTGCATATGCATATGCAAACCATATGCAGTTATATGAGGGTACAAAGTCAATAAGTGGGTGACCTACCCCAAATATAATATAATTCTTCCTTAGGGCTGGAACTTTCAAATTTTAGTGCCAATCTCTGTAGTTTAAGAAACGTGTCCAGGTACCTCTTGTTAGAATATCTAGAGAGATTATTAGATGCTTTTATAGTCTCAAGAAGCATTTATGAGTCACACATTGTCCTAAATCCATTATCACCATGACCAATTTATCAAAAATAGATTTTTTCTGATTATTATCTTTAACTGGAAAAAATAGGGCCCATAAGAAATAAAATAAAGAGTAGTAACTTTTTTCAAAAGGTAGGATTTGGTTTGCTTCAGAGTATGTCCAAGAAAGATGAGCTTTAGTAGGACCCTATAGAGGGACACCCAACAGCTAGGGTGTGGACTAGGACCTTGGGCTTTGGTGGCGAAGGTAGTCAGAGGCAAGAGATCGTGCAGAAAGAGAGGGCAGGAGTGGCCCCATCAAAAAATACTTTTTACCTGCTTTCTCCTTCTCTTGGAACTTGAGCTTGGACAATGATGCTGTTCTTTGCTGGTTCAGTTTCACAGCCCTGCTTTGAGGCTACGGTCTTCAAAGTTGGTAGGAGTCTCCTAAGTTCCTGAGATTCCTTTGGGCTGGTCTCAGTAAATGGATAAGTTCCCATAAATGAGCTGACAAAGATCAAAGAGATAGAAATTTATCAGTTATTACTATTGCATTATTTTTATAATCACGTATATACACTAAAAGACTATTTAAAACATTTAAAAACATTAAAACACTTCTTAACATCCATAAATCTGTAACACAATTTGAACTTATTTTAATAACTTGATTTATTTTGGGCTTTATTTTTAAAAGTGTAAGTTAAATACTAAATTTCATTACTTTTTCTCCCTAATAGACTGAATATCCTGTTTAAGACAAAAATATTTTATTCATATTATCTATAGCAATATATATATTTATATATATAAATATATTTTATTCAACTGATATTGAGCAGGGAGGAAAATGGCTAAGAAATTTCAAGAAATAAAAATAGTATCGTAGTATATACAGATTAAATTTATATGAAACTTTATCCTAGCTTCTACTTAGAAAAGTTTTGTATGTCAGTAAGACATCAAAAGTTTTTTTTTAAAAGTTGACTAATACAGTAGATGAAAAGAAAGTTTTCAGGTTTTCCCAGCTCTTCTTAGTTCACAATAGAAATTAAGCACCATTTAAGAGTCCAAATGTAAGATATTTAATGAAAAACAAAACAAAACAGTAGCTAAGACCTGCATTGTGGCTTACTCCTGTAATCCCAGCACTTTGGGAGGCAGAGGCAGGAGGATCGCTTGAGATCAGGAGTTCGAGACCAGCCTGGGCAGCATAGTAAGACCCTGTCTCTACAAAAAAATTTATTAAAAACATTAGTCAGATGTTTGGTACGTACCTGTGGTCCCAGCTGCTTGGGAGGCTAAGGAAAGAGGATCACTTGAGCCCAAGAGTTCAGGGTTGCAGTGAGCTTTGATTGCACCACTGCACTCCAGCCTGGGTGACGGAATGAGACTCTGTCTCTTAAAAGGAAAAGAAAAATAGTAGCTGAGAAAAATGTTTTATTAAAACCGTCAAATTTTTAACACAAAAAATTATGACTAATTTTCTTGCAGCCTAAACACTGACAAAATATTTATAGAAAGATTATAATTTACTTAACTTTTAAAAAATTCACACATATATTATGTTAAGATAGACTTAGACAAAGGAAAGAATATTTAAATGAACAACTGCAAAAATGAAAGAAGGATTTTGCGGAAAATTCTTTAGCCAATTTCCTTAATGTAAAGATTTGGATAATATGTAAAAGTGACTGAGATCTTTAAATAAGTTCAAGAATTCAGGCAGAGTAAGCCAAGAGCACTGCTGGCTTGCTCAAATAAAAGGGAGAATAAAAGGAAATAGAGGTCAGAGATGTTACTAGGGCAGGAAGTAGGAAAATCTATGGACTTCTGAAGAGTTGGTTTCCCTAAATACGGATCTCTTCCCTAGTAAGCCATAATTTTCTACTTGTGCTGTTTAGCTTAATAGTAGAATTTTCCTGTAATCAAAAGTTAAGTAGGCTTACTAAAATTCTTGAGTGTTTCATTTTGGTGAATTCCATAGTTGCTATGATGTTGATTTGTAAAAATTTGACATAAATGATACATAATACTAGAAAATTGAATTTAAAATACACTTCTCTTTTTATATTCTCATTCCCATAATAGAAGAACAGAAAGTTGAGTCTAATGCTGCCGTGTTACTGACACTTCAAAAAGGATTTAATTAGTTTCTCTGACAGAGCAGTAAATCTTTAAATTAAAGAGTTCAGGAGTGCTTAGCCCCATAAATTCTCTGAGGAAATTTAAATAGGAATAAGTTTTAACCACATCTTTCTTGGCGCTCCCCTCGAGGCAGCCAACGTTGCCCCTCGATAAATGTCAAACGTAAATATGCCTTGAATCTGTAAGAGGTCAGCACAGGTATTTAGTAAAATAAAACTTCACGATGTTAAGGAATTAGAAGTCAGCCTCCAAGAATGTCATAGGATGATATAGACAACATATCAAACAATAAATAAATGTCATGTTCTTCTATAATAATACACAACACTTACTAAGTGTTTATGAAATGCCATGGTATGTTTGACATGGATTGAATCTTCAATCTATCAACCCTGTGTGGTTGATGCTGTTACTGCCCATTGTACCCATAAGGAAACAGGGCATAAGCAGACTGAGTAACTTCATAAGGTTATACCACTAGAGGATACCTGTAGCAAAGGCTATGGGTGTGTCAACTGTATTCCCTTGGGCCTTACTGGTATAGTGCACACCCAGACTTCACTTCTAACTTCCAGAGCCTATTGCAGCCTACTTTGTGCTGTGCAAGACAGGCCAAAACATCCAGGGCGAGAGTCAGCACCTACCCTCCCCCAAGATCCTTCAACCAATGACCAGTGGGATTTGGTATACAATAATCCAGTGCCCTCACCCCTTAGATAGAAAATAACTCTCAGGCACATGTTCTATTATTGGCTACCAAGAGTTCTCGAATAGGATTAAACTTTAGCTATCTTCAGTGATACTTAGCTGAAAATGCGTCATTTATTGTTTGTCTTTCTTCTCCTTTTTACTTTCTCAGTCCCTACCAGTGATTCCTAAGATCACCTCCCAAATAAACTATTTTCACTCATATCCTTGTCCCAGGGTTTGTTTCTGGGGGAACACAAACTAGAAGACAGCACTAGCCAGGATTAGAATTCAGAGAGCCGGACTAATCACTACAATTTATTTTGTCCATTCTCCCAAAAAGTTGACACATATTTTGTAAAAATTGTTGCAAGATATGATAGGAGGAAAAACCTTCATCTCTGTTTTATATCCCAACTCCTTGTCAAGCACTGTGAAGCGTCTAGGATTTTACTCCCTGTCAGCTAACAAGTTAGCCTGCCACAGTCTGGTGACTGGGAGAGGACATGAGTCTCCTGGGTCAGAGACAAGGGACTCATCACAAACAGCCTAGAAGTATCCAGAGTATCAGCACTGGCACCAGTACTCCAGGGCTCGTTTCCCACAAGGCAAAATGGACGAGTCCAGATAGACAGTTGCACGTACAGTAAATTTGTTATAGGCAAGAAACCCCGAAGGCAGGGAACCAAATCTCTTATCCTGAAGAGCAAGCATGCCTGCTATTTGCTCCAGAGGGAGACTCAAGGCCATTACATGAAAATCCTTGGGAAAAACCAAGTCTGTAATAAAGGAAATGAGTGCCTGATTTGCAAGGTGTGCAGATATGCAAGAACCCCACGGAAAATTGTCTTCCAGCCCTTCCATCTGAAGGGTTCTGAAATCAAGAAAGATGTTTATAGTTTCATCACACACTAGAAGCCTATAATTATGTCTGACAGAAAATGGCAAAAATAAACACGGTAAATTTTTTTTTAATGTTGATTATATTGCTCTTTGTTCTTATGTTTTTGCTTTTTTGTTTTCAAAGCATGAATATATTTTGTTTTGATAGCCACAATAATCCTGTCAGGCCGAGCCAGGTGGTCTGTGAGCCAGGTAGGGGGAGGCGAGGGGGCCAGGTGACAGTGAGACAGCTGTAGAAACTCCTCACAATGGGCCCAAGAGGGAGAACTGGGCAAGCAGCAGGAGCATCAGGGTTGTTTCAGAAGTGGCAGAAACTCACCTGGGGGCGGGCGGGGGGACCACCAGCCAACCTCCTGCTGGATGAATATTGGGGCCTGGTGAAGTACACAAGAGACTGACATTGCACTTCAAGGGTCAGGCCTCGGCAAGCCTGCACATCATTCAGTCCAGGGAAAGAGGCCGAGCAGACAGACAATGGCACACTGGTGGTGGACACATGGACAGACAGCTACAGAGATGGCTCAGCAGCTCCTCCTCCTACAGCGAGGATGTCAGCAGGCACCCCATTGTCAACAGGACCCAGGAGCACACTCCGTGGAGCCCTGGATATTTCAGAGGAGTAGTAATGGACCCTCCTTTGTAGTGAAGGTAACCCTACAAGCAAGCAAAGCCCTACACCTAGAATGGAAATTACATACATCCTGGAATTGATACAGGAAACCCATCTAAAATAAGGTGTTGCCACTTACCGTTGTCCTCTGGATAAGAGTACCCTTTAGAAGCAGACTTCCCTAAAAAAAATAGTTTATGAGGGACCCTTCCTAGCACCCCAAGGTAATATAACAAGAAGTAAAAAAAAATAGAGTAAAACAGCATGTCAAAGGCGTGGATCAGGTGCTAACCTTTGTACATGGGTTTGCCTCTTTCGTGTCCCTGCCCCAGCTGGAAGCAGAGAAGTGGAAGGGACCCTAGGAAGTACCTCTAAAACTCACACCTCATTGAAATTGTCAGAAGTGAAACCTTGGGTCCATCATACCAAAGTGAAGAGGTGTAGCCCCAGGGAAGAAGCCATCCTTAGGCTATTTAAATTATCTGATAAACAGAAAGAAAAATAAAAAGGTTGATATTTTCGCTAATCTTCTTTGATTCTGTGTGTAGGATAGAGGGATAACTCCTTAGTGAGGATTTCTCAGAGTTATCACCTCTTCTGTTGATGTGTTTTGCTGCTGGGTGAGTTATTCTAAACCTCCTTTGGTACAAGTATTTCTGTACATGATTTCTGAATTTGCAGAAGCCAGTCTCTTGGATCACCTACAGGGTACAACTAATAGCTCTGCACTTCGAGCTCCCGTGTTTCTTTTCTAACCCAGCCCCGTATCGGACGTTGTGTGCAAGGTGACAGTCCATTTCACCTGGTCAGTCCTCATGGTTGTAGTTATTGCTTATGGCCTTTTTCACCTGATGATCTGCACCTTCCATCTAAAACATCACCCCAATTCAGCAGGAAGTAGCTCGATGACTATGTCGCCCTCCTCCCATAGACATGGAAGGGTAAAATTGACCGTGAGGAAGAATGTTACAGACAGAATGGCCTGAAAAAGGGAAAAAATGCTTTCTGTCTCTTCAAAACCCCCTCACCCTTTTTGAGAACTAAAACCTACATCCTTGCCTCAGGCTAGTGGTCAGGAGGAGCAGGAGAATGTCCTTTGTTCTTTGTGCCACAGGAGACGGCTCAGGGGAGCTGCCCACGTGGAGGTCACAAGATTGTCTTAGCGGAAGATGAGATGAATCAGAACCTTCAAGAGCTCTGTACTTCTGCTCACAAGCAGGACGTTGGTACTTCGAGACAGGAGTCTGCCAACCTCCTCATTGGCTGGCAAATTAATAAACTCCTCTTTCCTTCTCCTCAAAATAGTAATAATCCTGTCAGGTTAGTATTTTATAGCTGACAGAAAAATGACTCAGAAGATAAGGAGTTTCACTGACACTCCTCTATGAGTGACGGAACTGAAACTTAAACCCAAGACTTCTAACTTCGAAGCTGCCAAGCACTTGACAACTGCCTAGAACCTAAAACCTAAGAGAAGACTCAGTGGATCTCTTCGTTTCTTCAGTGCTGCCACGCATTCATGTCAGGCTTTCAAGAGCGGCATTGAAGACAAATTTGGGGGAAAAGGGAAAGATGCAAGTGGAGGAAAAATGTCCTTTTTTTTTTTAATACTCAACTCCTCTTTCCTCTGGTCACGTTTTCTTATTTTTTTATTATGTTTTTAAGACAGTGTCTCACCCTGTTTCTCAGTCTGTAGTGCAGTGGTGCCATCATCACTCACTGTAATCTCAAACTCCTGGGTTCAAGTGATCCTCTCAGGTAGCTAGGACTACAGGTGTGCATTGCTGCGACCAGCTAATTTTTAATTTTTTTGTAGAGACAGGGTCTTGCTATGTTGCCCACGCTGATCTTGAACACTTGGCCTCAAGTGATCCTCCTACCTCTGCCTCCCAAATTGCTGAGATTATAGGCCTGAGTCACTGCGCCCAGCCTTGTTCATGTTTTCTTTAAGGTGGTTTGCACCATGTAAATCAGTCACTGCTAAAATTATTAAAAAAAAAAAAAAAAGCCCTAGAATAGCCATAGGTTTGAAACTGACCTGTGAAAAAATTTCTAGAATTATCAGAATTATAGCATTTTCACTTAAATGGCTGCAATATATACTTATTTCAGAATTTCATGCACTTTTTCCATCAGGGAAATCTGCACAATTTGAGTTCATTTAAAAGCTCAAGCTAATGTTACACTTTTGAACATACTGTTTATAGCATTAGGGTGCCCCTGTTTATAACATATATGATACCTAAAAATATATACATAGCTCAAATTCTACTATATCAAATTATAGATAAAGTGCATTATGGAAATTTATTACTTAAAGGAATCCTGTAGTGAGTCCATTTTGTTAAAAACAAGTGCATTTAGAGAGACATGCTGATTAGTGGGAAAAGCCTTGACCAAAAAGTAGAAATTCTGGGCTTCTGGTGCTACTGAATATTTGTGTCACTTGTAACAAGTGGTGGGGAAATTAAACTATTAATAGATAATCTCTAAAGGTTTCCAATTCAGATCTCCGTTTCCTGGAGTGCAGTGACTAACAGCATTGGCTGGAGACTCAGACAGATGTGATTTCACTGTCAATCGTACCACATGCTGATGTGCACCCTCCTACACATTATGTAGCCTGCCCACCCCTGATTTATAACCTGTAAAATAAGAATAATAATATATACTTCAAAAGATAGTAAATATTAAATTAGATAACATTTATTAAGTGCTTTCTATCATTCCTGGCACATCCTGGGCATTTGATAAGTTGTAACCAATGCTGTTATTAATTTTACATTTTCATCATTGAGTTCACTTAATGTGAGATTTCCTATAATACATGCATATTCTGGACTTTTCTTTTAAACAGAGTCTGACTGTAAGTACTTTAAACCATGCACTTATGGTTTTCCCAACATTTTATTGAAAATTCTAAAACTTACTGTAAATAAAGTCAAAGGAACTGTGCACTGATTTTATCACATATTTGTCTACACATACATATATCCATCCAACAATCCCTATTTTTTTGATGCACTTCAAATTCTGCTGAAAACATCGGTACATTTCACCCCAAGCCCGTCAGCCTGCGTATTGTTAAATAGAGTTCAGAATTTTTTTGTTGTTCTTTTTTTTCTTTTTGAGATAAAATTTAACATGTAATAAAAATATGTATTTATTTTTCTATTTTAGGGCAATTTAGATATCAAAACTGAATCGCCAATTATATTTGCTGTTACATAATACATCAGAATGTCTTCAAAATCCTGCTGTTAAAAGATAATCTTATCTTGTAGGTCAGCTGAACCACATCAAGTTTTTCTTTCGTAGGCAGTTCTATTTGGGCACATGCAACTTGACCCATGGTATATCCAAATCCATAAAACAATAAATATTAATAAACAGAAGTTCAACTGTAGTTACTGAAGGGAAAAGCATCAATTAACCATAGCTGAGACAGTCTGATATATGTAAATTTTCTGGTGAACTAAGGTTATTTTCTTGCTCCGAAACTTCTGTTGGAACTTTAGTTTCCTTCTCTAACATGGTGAGAAAAACATACTTAGCAAAACTAAATCTTTCCTTGCTAACTTATATCTTAAATTTCCTAAAGATGGTCTTATGAGTAAAGCTCATGGTAACATAGGTAGAAACAGAGAAGCTGCAGATGGCATGAAAATGGACTGGCGCGGTAGGACCCAATCCCCACCCCAAACCAAGCTCGTGAGGGTATTTGTTTTACTTGCTAGTGTGTTGATTTGGTTTTGTTTTACATGTTGCTTCTGTGGTTTTACGTGCTTACTTTTATGTCATTTAATCTCACCAGAGCACAGCCAACAAAGCCTGGTTCTTAGGTTTTGGTCATTTAAGAATTTTTTGAAATACTGTACTAAATTCATTCTGGACACACCGAGAGCTGTTTAAGAGCAAGGGGGTGATTCAGCAGGGCGGTCAGGAACATGGGAGGCGCAGCCACCAGGGCTCTGCCACATGTGGTTCTAGGAACATGGGCAAACCGCTTTACCTCACTGTTATGTGTTAATACTATTGCATTTTCAGTCACTCAAAGTTGCAGCAAAGTCGTTTGTCAGGGTCTTAGGCAAAGAGTCTCCATTCGTTGGTCCTGCAGCAATATTCACTTTGTGCCTTGTAAGTGCAGAACACTCAGGTTGATAACAAAGATAAAACTTTCTTTATCTCCAACTTTTAAGAACTTCATCCCATCATCCTGTGTAACTGGAACAAAGTGTCTGAAATAAATGATTCAACAGAAAAACCTCATAGTTGTGAGACATATAGACTTTAAAGTGGACAAACTGGAAATTAGATAAAAGGGTTTGAATCCCTCTCTCATCATCATTTACTTACGTGGTGACCTTAAGCAAGTTCCTTAAGCTCTCTCACATATGACAAGTTACTTAATCTCTCTGAGATATGACTTTCTTACTGGTAAAATGGGGAAACAATGAAACA
Organism: Avahi laniger; assembly: GCA_963575035.1. Lineage (NCBI taxonomy): Eukaryota > Metazoa > Chordata > Mammalia > Primates > Indriidae > Avahi > Avahi laniger. The sequence continues at coordinate 33,567 of CAUYSK010006329.1, forward strand.
AGAGCAGATAGTTTCTAAGTGTTTATTATTTGGAAAGTGGTGAACTTAGAGCACATAAGTTTTCTTAGCTCGTTTAATTTTCACGATCATCTCATGAGGTAGGTACTGCTATTATTTCCCCCGTCCACTTTTATATATTTTTTTTTCTTTTTTTTGAGACAAGGTCTGCTCTGTTACCCAGGCTGGAATGTAGTGGCATGATCATAGCTCACTGCAGCCTCGAACTCCACGGCTCAAGCCACCCTCCTGCCTCACCCTCCCAAATAACTGGGACTACAGGTGCATGTGCCACCATGCCCAGCTAATTTTTAAATTTTTTATAGAGACAAGATCTCACTATGTTTCTCAGCTGGTCTCGAACACCTGGTTTCAAGTGATCCTCCCACCTCAGCCTCCCAAAGTGTCGCGATTTTAGGCATGAGCCACTGCACTTGGTCTCCCTTCTTGTTTATGCAGGAGCACCCAGGGTCATTGCGCTAATTTGTACAGACCCCAGGGTTGACCCAGTGCTCTGTATCCCAGTGCTAATAATGATTGCACACAGTTCTGTGAGAAAGAAATGAGCAAAGCTGAGTCGTGACATAGGCGTGTAGTTCAACCAATGGTAGCCTTCCTTTCCTTTGCAAAAGTGTGCTTCAGTGAAAACATCAGAAATTGTACTTTGGATGTTTTCTTAACTTTTAGGAAGTTAGTGAATGCCCACCCCCCCAAAAAAAAAAGAAGTGATAAATAAAGAATACATCAAACTTGAATTACTAACTTCTATTCCCAAGGAAAGTTTCCTTGTTACACCAGTTCTTAACATCTTTGGGAGACACACGCACTTTTGCTACCAAATAGTAAAGGCAGGATCAAGAGCTTGAGAGTTTCCAGAATGATTGATAAACATTTTTGCATCAATCAAATATAAACATTTAGCTAAACATCCAAGACAAAGTTCTTACATACCCACTCCCACCCCTTAGGAGGATCTAAAATGAACCCAACATCACACCATGTTCTTGGGAGTTGTCTTGATTAATTCCACTGTAGCGTGCCAACCTCTGATCCACAGGCAGGAAGTAGAATGAAGAACAGAATCCCACCACCTCCCTCAAGAGCCAGGCTGGGAGAAGAGGAGCTCCCAGAGGGCCACACACTCCTGAGAGTCTATTTGTGGTTTCTTCCCCATATATTGGCTGAAGTAGGACACACACTTGAATACATTTGTCACATTACTTTCTGATGTATTTTATACAGATATGTTGTCTCACTGGAAATCCGGGAAAAATGATAAAGAGGTTGCTTTTTTCCTTTTTAAAGATCCCACCTAACTCGGAAATTTGCTTGTTTCCAGGTACACTTAGTTTCTATGATGTAATAATCAATGCTAAGGTGTTGGTGGCTTAATGTAGTCTTTTTCCCACAGTATGTACTTTTTCAAAGACCTTAGAAAGAGCCTACTGCTTTATCCCATGGTGCAATTGCTGGCTTTAGGGCACAGAGCGGAGTACCGTGGGGTTAGGGGAGACAGCACAGGGCCTCTGACAACCATGTCCCATAGCTAACTACGTAGCCCACTTAGGCACATGCCTAGTTTGGTCGCTGCGATTTGGTGCATTTAATTTGCTTTGTTTTGTTTTCAGAGGAGAGAGTTTTAGAGGGTAACAAGGTCTCTTCCTCACCTGTCAAATTGCACTATATGGGCAACCACCTTGCTCTCATTTGCCTGTGGCCACCCTTATCAATAGATCACATGAAAGCAGGTAACAGGAAATAAGCTTTCTCCAAGAGCCTCTGAAAGAGAAGCCTACAATCCCTGAAAGGAGAGTGCAGATGTCTGTGAAAATGTGCACGGCCATGGTGTCCATTTGTGACAAGCTGCACCTTTCTGTGGCTCCCTGGCTGTGATGTGCTTGTCTCCGATCTCATCATCAGTGTATGAGAGCTATTCTTTCAGGGCAGCTTGGGGCCCGCGATCACGCACCTTCGTTAGCCAAGCACTCTGTTATTCACACAAACACGTGCACCCCTCACAGGTGCTTCCTCTCCGTACTCCCTCAAACTCATTAATCTCCATGTAAAACGGCTGCAAACAGAGATAAATAAATGAGCTTTGTGCTAACAGGTGGTAGTGCTCGACTACCAAGATCTATTCCACTCCAATGGCTAGTATTAACTACATCCACTCTCCTTGCCACTGAATGGGTTAAAATAGGCATGTAACCTAGTCTTGGCTAATGAGTCACGAGAGAGTCTTCTGCCTCTGGAAAGAGTTTCCTGGCTCATAACACAGACCCATAAGTAACAAACAGTCTCTCTTCCTCCTCATGTCTGGACTTTGATGTGTCTGTGACCTAATAATGACTATAACTATTTTGCCACCAGCTCGAGGAAGAGGTCAGGGCCAAGAAAACTCTCACAAATTGGACTCTGGCCTGGAACCCATCCTAACTCTAGACTTCCTGTTATGTGAGATAATGGATCTGATTATCTCTTAGTCATTTGGAGTTAGGTTTTCTATTACCTGCAATGGAAAGCAATTTAGCCGATTCAGACACTGTCTTAGTCCGTTTGGTGTTGTTATAATAGAACACCTGAGACTGAGTAATTTATAAAGAAAAGTGGTTTATTTAGCTCATAGTTCTGCAGGTTGGGAAGTGCAAACGACATGGTACCAGCATCTGCTCAGCTTCTGATGAGGGCCACATGCTGGGTCAAAACAGGATGCAGAAGGTCAAAGGGGAAGTGGACATGCGCTAAGAGAGAACAAACAGGAGGAGGAACCTTGCTTTATAACAATCTGCTCTTGCAGAAACTAATCTATTCCCAGAGAACTAGTCCAGTCTCATGAGAGAACTCGCTGGCCAGAACAGCACCAAGTCATTCATGAGGGATGGGCCCCCATGACCCTGACCCCTCCCACCGGGCCCCACCTTCGAGCACCACCACATTTGGGGATCAAACTTCAACATAAGCTTTCACGGAGACAAACCAACCATATCCAAACCACAGCAAATGCACTGTAATTTTCATGGGCAACCTTAATTGTTAACAGTCATCTAATTTCATGTATTTCTTCAGTGGCTCATCTACTCTATTGCTTTGATATAACCATATAATATTTTTTAATATTCTTGGAGTTCAAAGGTATCAGATATTGATATAGAGGAGAGTCTGTTAGCTTGTTTTAAAAACCAATATTGTTTGTATTCAATTAATTGTAATCCCTCCCTATCCCTAGCCATGGTCACTTGTTACCATGAGGCACTGATTAGTGTAACATTAGGTAGTAGCCATTTCCATTTGTCAAAAAATGACAATGAACTAGTTGATCAAACCAAAGCCACGTGGACCGTTCTTATTACTTCTAAAAGTCTGGACACAATCATGGGAAGAACTGCCTTTTTATCAACAGACATATAAAAAGTATTTCAGGTAATATAGCATCATACTTTTGATCAAATTCTTAAGGTATGATTTAACTTGCCACGTACTTAATGACATAAGACCCTTAGCTTTCCTGTCATTGTAATGATGTAAGGTCCAGCTTTGCTGCCCCCTTGGACATGATAAAAGTGTCATCTCAGTGGGGAAAGGAATATAGGAGTACAAATAATGATGAATTGGACCACATTTAATTAACATATCCAAAGTTTATAATTTTTATGTTTTAGAAAGAAAGAACACAGTACAAGAAAGACCACAATCAGAATACATTATATGTTTATTTTTAAAAGTCCATTGTTTAGTCTTAAAATAATCATAATAGATTTGAAGTTTTAATCCTAGAATTGTGATGAAATCAAATCTTAATCTAAATACAGAGAGGGTCCAGGTGCAGTGGCTCGCATCTGTAATCCCAGAGCTTTGGAAGGCTAAGGTGGGAGGATTCCTTGAGGCCAGGAGTTTGAGACTAGCCGGGGCAACATAGCAAGACCCTGTCTCTACAAAACAATAAAAAAATTAGCTAGGTGCGATGGCACATGCCTGTAGTTGTAGCTACTTGGAGGGCTGAGGTGGGAGGATCGCTTGAAGCCTGGGTGTTTAAGGCTGCAGTGAGCTATGATCGATTGCACCACTGCACTCCAGCACAGGCAGCAGAGTGAGATCCTGTCTCTAAAGATAAATAAATGCATACATACATACAGAGAGAGTGTCAACAATTTAAAGCTTGTTGAAGATTTTGACCTGGCTTAAAATTCAAGGCTGAATTCCCATTACTGTTTTTTCTTTTCAATTGTATCTGGAAGCCTTGCTGCTCCTGAGTCTCCCTGGAAGGACAGATAACCTGGGAACTCCCTGCATACATGAGAGACAGCCAGGAAAAAGGCCTAGCGGAGCCAATGTTGCAGGGAAAATGAATGCTGATTGGAAAGTGACGGGATTGGGAGAGAATGAAAGTATAGGTACCAGATATAAATAACAGGGAGGTCGTTGCATCAGAGGTGCTGGGACTGGGCATCCAGGTAGAGATAGAGTAACAGGATGTTGCGGTGGTTGCATAAATGCAGAAACTAGTAAATATTCATTTGTCATTTACCAAACATAGACTGAAAAGACAGAAATGAGATTAGAAACTCATCATAAAATAACTGCTGATATTCTCTGAGTTCAAACTATGTGGCGGGGATTGTGCTGAATACTTTATCTACGTTATTCCATTTGATTCTCACACTAGCCTTCTGAGGTGGCACCATTATATTATCAACCTGATTTTACCAGTGAGAATAAATGGGGCTCATTTACTGCATTGCAGAATCCAGATTAGAACCAAGGTGGTCTGACTCTAGAACTGGCACTCTTAACCACTATGTTATTTTATTTTATAGTTTAAAATATTAGCGTGTTGGCACAGCCACTGCCAATCTATATCGTGGCCTTGTGCAGACTAGAAAAGGCCAAGAGTCCCTGCCCACCACCCAAACAAATGCAGCCCTCAGCTTCACAGCTTAGAGTGGAGCTGACACTTTGGGTCAAGGAAACAGGTGCTCCTGCCTCCAGATGATAATGGTACTTGCAGGGCATGAGCCTTGGATACAAGCCTCCACTTGCCTCCTTAGCCAGACACCTCCATACAGTGCACAGACTCTACATGACATAAGAGGCTTTAAAATAAATTTATATATAACTTTTATCACTCAAAGGTCTTGTTCGAAAGCACTCTACCTGGATATTCCTTATTAGCCTCTTCAGATGTAGTCTCTACCCTTCTCCCCGCTGGAAGGCTGTGCCCTGGCTGACTTGTGTGGACCCCATCAATGGTTCCCTTGCCTTCTGGCTTCCATTTAGGATCATCCAGTGGGACGTACCAGCAAGAGGTCTGAGGGAAGGAAGAGAGTGAGGCAGGTATTTTGACCCCTGGCCCCCTCTCCTGCATCAGAGGTGATCAGTAGCTTCGGTCCTCTCCTAAGGCCTCAGCTTGTCAGGCAGCCATCTCCCACAGCAGCAGCAAGAATTGCTGGTGGCCACTTCTCCAGTCCTGAGATGCTTCATCATCCCTTGATGACTCCCTAATTCTGCCCATACTCTGCCAAATCCCTTCATTAAACTTCCCTCAATTTCCCTGTTTGAGTGGGCCACCTGTTTCCTGCCAGGACCCTGACCGATACACGGTGGAAACAAACTTAGGAAAAGTATGTTTGGAGTCACAGAAACAAGGCGAAGTGGGGACCAGGGTTGGAGAACAAGCAGGAACCAGAGGACCAGAGGACAGCTGGAAAGATGAGGAGTGGGAATGACAGCTAAAGGCATTCAGTGGGAAGAGCCCAGGCCATCCACTGCCACGGCCCGAATGCCCACCAACTGTCTTGTGTCCTTTAGTCACCTGCTTGAGTCAGAGTTTCTAGCAGAGGGTCTGATAGCCCACGTCTCTGCTATACATCCACTTCCAAGCTGAGCTGGGCAGTGGGTTGGGAGGATCAGGCCCCTTTGGCTAATATGGTAGCAAGTGGAAACCACTATCCACCAAGACCACACCCAGTAGGTGACTCCTTTAAAATAAGAGACTAGGGTGCTAATAGGAAACATACTCTTCCCCTAAAAAAAAAGAACAAATGTCACTATAATAATTAGTAAAAGAATGCAAAACTGCCTTAGCAATCCAAGCATCTAAAGTAGTTTTTTCTCAAAAAACTAAAGGTTTTTTTAGAGCCAGGCACTTCTCAATGAAAATTTCCGTAAGAGAGAAGTACCATTTCTAATGGTCTCATAAATGAAAATTCTTTAAAAGATTTTTAACTGGGTTAGATGTAAATTGATGGTTTTATCTTAACAAGGTATCCATTTGTCATTACCTCAGAACTGCCCATTAAGTGAGTCTTTTTTCCAAATACCCAGTCGTGCAAGAATTAGAGGATTCAAAGACCAATAATTTTAAATCATCTTACCTCTAGGAATTAATTCATTATATCAATTTGGGGCTAGAAATAGGCCCCAACAAGTTTCGTGTCTATTAGTCCCTTAAAGGTTATTCTTTTCTCCCTACAAGGGCTCCTTTACCTTACTCACATTTTTATGTCTACCAGTTCAAGGTATAAGAATTAAGAATACAGTTTTATTATGAACTGAAGACAAATAGCTTACTGAAGAAGTTTAAAGATAATGCTATTTTATTTCATTTGTTGATTGTTGTATTTATAATTCATACAATTATTAAATGTAACATAAAAATTTAGACTATTACTATTATAGCTCTTTTAGGACTATGCTTTATGTTGACTGCAAAATTAACTTACTTCACAAAGATAGAGCTGATGAGTTATAAATTTCAACATATACTTTCCTTGTCATGAGTGAAAGCAATACATACTCATAATTGTCCCCTGGAGGTTTCTTGGTACAGTTACTGTTGTAATGGTATCAATAAGAGGAAATTCTTTTTATTCAATATAAAATTGCATGGATGTAGTACCTATAATTTTTAATTGAGAATTTATATTCTGTTAAATTGGTTGTATAAATGGATATTTTTATTTCTAAAATATTAATTCATTTGGTTAATTTAGAATAAACAGAACACTGTTCAAGCCACCTAGAAAGTTTCCAGAGCTGCCAGTGAGGTGATTTTATTCAGTATGACAGTGTGATGAAAAATTGAGAGGGTTTTTTATGATATAATCAGACACTGGAGATTTTTCTTTAGTTCAAGATGTAACTTGTCTCACGTGCTCATATGCTTCTTGTCTCAATGATAAAAGGAAAATTGTTAAGGACAAAGTAGAAAAGGTACATGGAGAAGGCCTACAGTTTTCATATATTTAAGTATCTATGGTTATGTTCTCAATGGGGTACTCCTATTTTTTGCTAATAACATGTCATTTTATAACGCACATATGCATGCTACTACTCTAAATATGTACAACTCCATATCTAATGGCTTATTATTTGCATGGTGGGGACGAGAAAGAAAGTAGATCTAGGCCTTCCAATCAAGTTGCTGATAGTATCCATATATTTTCACCTTCCAAAACATGCGTTTGAAAAACATGCATCTTTTCCTAACATAGTTTTTTGGTCTATTCAAAACCATTGAACAGGTCTTTCTATAATAATTGATTTGTTAGGCTGTGAGCTGTTTTGATAGCCACTATCTGGACAATCAAATCAGTAGGTCTGAAATGGTGATTAAAGTGGCTTAGTATTCTAAATACTTGGAAAGCCATCGTCAGTAAAAGGCTATTACTGCCATTTACCAGCTCCTCATACCTCATACTGCTCTTTTGCAGACAGGGATGTAGAAAAGGGGCTGGCCCACCCAGCCGTCAACCTCTCCTACTGCATGTGCTCCATACGTATAAATGGAAATGGGGCCACTGTTTTCCTGTGTCAGGACACTGTCAGCATGAGTAGGAATACCAACAGGCAGGCATGCAAGATCTAGTGAGTTCCTATTCCAGCACTGCTTTCTCTGCTAGATCAGGTGGCAGTTTTCAGAAAAGCTAATATCCTGAAAGTTGATTCACTATTTGCAAGTCAGGCAATATCACTGGGCACAGAAAAATAGTCTACTGCTGCTTTAGAAGGTATTTCATATACTTTTTAAAGGTATACATTTTGAGGATGCTACTTCCCTATGAAGGAAAATCTGACTTCTGGACTGAAGCATATAGGAAGTTGTTGCCAAATCAAACTCGGGTTGATAGTTTGCAAATTTTGAAATGTGAAAAAGGACTATTCGTTCTGTGATGGCAGGTCTCATCTTCTCCTTCATCCAAATAAGACATATATATGGTAGTCATTTAGTAAATATTTCTTGAATAAATGAATGAATAAATGCACACATAAGTGAGCAGATTTCTTAATGACAAACTCATTTTGAAACATTTTTCTGGTTCTCAGTGGTTAAAAAAAAAAATCTAAGGAAAGACACAGCTGATAATGATTCTTTTAAATGCAGCTATATTTTGCTTCAGCAACACCAACATATGAAAATCTGGGTTCACAAAACAAATAGTGATTATATGATTTACAATTAAATGTAAATATACCTTAGTGTAGTGGGTTCCTAAATGCTGGCTCATGATGTTTTCTCCGGTTCACAGTGAAATGGGGAAAATCAGTGCAATGTATCGTTCATCACAAGGTTAAACTAACCAATTTAAAGAACCGTCCTTTACTCAAAAATTGACCTTCCTCCATTTCTGAGGTTAAAATATTTTTTCTTTAATAAATGGTGGGGATAGTCTATGCTAGTTATTCCTTTTTAAAGCTCTTACTTGCCAAAATAGTCAATCCTATATTGACTCCTCAGCTTATAGAAAAATATTTTATTGCTTTGTAAACTCCAAATATCAGAGACTGGCTTAGTTTTAAAATATGATACATTTTATAAAAGCATATGAATGTTTTTTAAGAGACCCACATATAGAATAAAGGAAGATATAACCTTGGCCTTAATGCCCATAATAGCTTACAGGTGTTGAGTGGCTGCTCCATGCTGAGCACTGCTCTCAGGGCTTTCTAAAATGTATTCAATCATTTAAATTTCATAATAGATCAAGGAGGAAGTACTATTATTGTCTCTGTTTTACAGATGAGGAACTTCAGTCACAGTCAAGTCCATGTCCCAAAAGACACATAACACAGTTTTAAGTGAAGTGGCAAAGCTGGGATTCAAACCAATGGCTCCAGAACATATATTCTTATACTACACAGAAACTGGGCCATATGACAGTAAAACCAACAGAAAAACATTGTTTATTATTATAGTCTAACGATTATGGAAACAGAAGTTCAACTAGCACACAGATTACAAAGTCCTACCCAAGACTCATATTATCTTACATTGAACTCAGAGCCCCTCCCAGTCTTACCTTATTAACACATTTCTTGATGACCTATTTTTAGCTTCAGGATTTACACAAATATTGTCTCAAGCAACATTCACTATCCTTTCTTAAGCTCCTGTTTTGATTAAACAAAACAAGAAAATATGATACTTCCAATGGGGCATTTCAACCAAGTAGGGCTGAAAGCACAACACCGGTAAGCTTAATCACCAGGATTAATTTAGGGCAAATTCAACCTTATAGTCAACAAATAAACAAGTATATTTCAGGTTACTTATTAAGTGTGCTACAAAAAAGTATTGAGTTTTTAAATGTAGATATCCATCCCAACAACAGCTTATTTAAAATGGGAAGATCACAAACACTAGTAGAAACTCACATATTCCCCTGCAGAGTTGGAAACCCAAGTATAGCAACAATTGGGCAAGTAGGTAAATCAGGAAGTACAATTCATAATGAATGAAAAGCAAAACTGATGAGTCAAACTAGACGTTTTGACTACAATATGAGTAACTCCCCCCAAAAATACAAAAACAAAAATCCTTCCAAATATACAGCAAACTGAATCAGACAGTAATTTTGTCTTTAAAAACCTGCAATGCTCTCCGTAATGGTAGAAATGATCTCTCAGGTTCAAGATAGGCTTTTGCCATTCCGTTTAACACCATTTACCAAAATAACTGCATTACATTAAGGGAGTTGTCATTTTATTTTAATGGTGATGGAAAACAGGTTTTAACGTTAATAAGCCCTGGGTCCAGCAGACAATATATTTGTATATTTAACATCTTCATCCTCAGTCCTGAGAGCTGGGGTGTGCACATCCAGTCCGAATACCTTGTTAAGCATACATGACAGTAATTCCAACACTGCAGTTAACTCCTGCACAAACTCTTCCTTCGGGTTGCTGGCTTCTGCTCAAGTACCCATCCCTAGTCCACATGCCCTAGAAAAACACAGGAACCAGTTCTAGGACGTAGTTATCCACCTTGCACCCCACGCTCCTCCCTGGGACCATCCTCCACCCGACCCAGCCCAGCCGGCCCAGCCCACTACAATCCCGCTGCTCTCTCCGAACTTCCCCCGCCCACTCCGTCCACGTAACCAGGGCCCCCACGGCCGCTTCGAGCTCCACCAATCAGCAACCACCCCCGCCCAGAACCCGGTCTCCGACGCTCCTCTTTCAAAAGGGCAGCTTGCTCCTCCCGCCCTCATCCCCGCCCCTTTCCGCCTCCCCGCCCCGCTGGCCCCTCCCACTTCCCCCAACTCCCCGTCCCCCCCCTCCCTTTTGGTTGTGCCCGCCCGCCCCGGGATTCGCCCCGCCCCACCTGGGGCAGCGCGCTCACCCATTTCTCGCGAGATCTGAGCGCCTCGCCGCGGCCGCCCGCCTCCCCCTCCCGTCCTCCCACCCCCTCCCCCCAATCTCTCCACTCTCCGGCTCTCCTCCCTCCCTCCTCCCCCCTCCACCCTCTGGGCCGGATCTCGTCTCGCTGAGGCGGAGGAGGAGAAGGAGGAGGAGGAGGACGTTCGGCCTGCGCAGTGAGATGTTTGTCCGTCGCCGCCGCCGCCGCCATCGCGGAGGAGCGCGATAAAGGGAGCCGAGCCGGGAGTGAAGGGGACCCCGCGGAGCCGCTGCGCCAGCGCAGCCCCCCAGCCGAGTCCGAGCCGCTAGAACCCAAGCCGCGGCCGCCGCCACCGCCGCGGCCGCCAGGGGCCGGCCAGCTCCCAGCCCTGCCCGGGGGCCGCGCCGCCGCCGCCCCCAGCGTCGCCCCTCGCCTGCCCGCCCGCCTTAAATGTGACACCGGCGCTTCGGAGTGCGACCTGAAGCCGCTGCCGGGGAGGGGACGAGCACCATGTCGAATCTGAGCAAAGGCACGGGCAGCCGGAAGGACACCAAGATGCGGATCCGGGCCTTTCCGGTGAGTCTCTCGTCGGTGCCCAGGACCCTGGGGCCGGGGGCCTGGCCGAGAGCCGCACGCGAGGCCCGGGCTGAACTCCCCCAACAGGCCGCAGGCCCGGCCTCCCCTCCCCCACGCCCGCCGCCCGCGGGGCGCGAGCCTTCCCGGCAACGGGGCGGCGCGGGGCCCCGACGCGGCCGCCCTCCCGGGCCGTTCCCGGCGCCCTCCCGGGCGCCGCGCCCCCGCCCGGGAGCTGCCCCTCCAGCCGCCCCGCGGGCGTCGGCTGCGGCCGGGGCTCCCCCGCTGCCCCAGCACCTCCCCACGTTACTGGGGTGTAGGCCCAATCCCCAGCACTTCCCACCCCGCTCGGTGCCAGGGACTCCAGCCCTGGAGGAGTGGGGACTGTGGAAGTCCTCCCAGTGTGGGACGTGTGTGTAACTTTTCCCGTGTGGTTTCGCTGCAGCTTGAAAAATCACCCAGCCTAGCTTTCGGGGTGATGGAGGGGACTGCCCTCTCACCTTTCTCCCTCCTTAGGAAGGGTTATGCCATCAACCTAGCCCCGACGCAGTGACAGTGGTTCACGTAATGCTCAGTGGTAATAAACTAATAACATCGGGTGTATTTATAGCATCTTTCATCCCACAAGCTTCCTAAGACTTTACAAACTCTTGTGCAGAGATTGCCTCTCCACTCGTAGAAGGGCCAAGGGTGAAGCGAGAGAGAATTGGACAATTGATTCTCCATTTCTTAGCCATGGGAGCCTGAAAGAATGAGTATAGTCACGAAGCAGAGTTGCTTTACTCTATCGGTTTTAGCGATAGCAAACGTGTTTTGATCAGAAACTTATTTTTTTTTTTTTGGCATTACGTCGAGTCTATTCTTGCAGTGTTTAGTATATAAGGTATAACATTGGATGTCATATCTGATTCAGATAGCCCATGGCAAGCAGTTAAAATGTACTGTTGTAACAGAGAAACTGGACATACTTGCCCGTGTCGCTACAGTAACAGGAATACGTCATGATAGACAAACTAGCAATTGAACAGAAGATTTTTGAAAGTAAAACTAGAGAAAGATCGTGATTTTTCCCTTCTTAGAATCATAAATACATTATATCGTGTGGGAGTGAAAGAGGGGGATTTGTATTTCCTTTTTAAAGCATGCTTTTCTGAAGTGCAGTTGTAGTGGGGAAAGACTTACTATCTTAATATGATTGTCCCAGTTGAGTAAGTAACATACTCCTAGAGAACTTGAGGACCTTTCTGAGTTCTTCAAATTTAAAACAATGCACCTGATGCAGAATTCTGAAATTGAAGGAATATAAACACTAATGTCAGTATGCAGAAATTTCCTGGCTTTATATAAATAAAGGTACGGTATACTTAGAATTAAGTGCTTTGATACTAATTAAAGGGGTTTTGAATGTTTGAAGTTTTTTTCTAAGTAAATGTGAGAAACTACATCAGAAAGTGAGGAATGTTGACGAGAGTACTAATGAAGCTTGCTAGCATGTTTTCTGTTCTAATTGGGCAAAGAGTTGGGTTTTTGAGTTGGGAGTAATGTTAATTTTCTTAATTCTGAATTTTTAAACAGAGTTTAGAATTATTCAGAATTTTGTGAGGCCATTATTTTTATACAGTAGAATGTCTAGGAAATGTTAGACTGTTCATTCTTGAGGTCTTGAGTTCTTCTAATTGTGATTTTTTGCTGAAACGTGGAATAGCTCATATTTGATATCAATTCACTTATCTTAAAATTATTGTGACTAACCAGTTCTACCGTCATCTATCTGTAATGAACTCTTTGATTTCTTTAGATTTGCCAATTTCTCATCCTTTCATCCTCTCTCTTCATTCCTTCTACAAATATTGAGTACTGTCTGCTAGGCACTGTTCCTAGCGGTTTGCAGTATGTCAGTATAGCTTGAAAGACCAAGATCCCTGCTTTCTGGAGCTTGCATTTTGGGAGGAAGTGGTGGGAGAGAAATTCATTATTCTTTTAGCTGAGGAGTATAATATTGTGTGGTAGGTTAGTACATAGTACTGAAACTGATTTTTTTGTTGTTGTTGTTAAGTAGCATTATGGCTATGAGTAAATTGGGACCCATTCTGTCTATAACTTGTTGCCCTGTAAGTTTTTCTAAAATCCTTAAATGAAGTATTTAAGTGACTACACTAGTGTTTGATATTCGATAGTAGCTGCTAATTTTTAAAAGCAGAATTTTTCATGACTTTTTTTTCATAAGTATTAATAACATTATTCACAAGTAGGTACAATTGTAAACAACAGGCACTATGGGGTTTTTTTTTTTTTTTTTTCGCGGGGGGTTTGGGGTAGAGACAGAGTCTTGCTTTGTTGCCCAGGTGGAGTTCAGTGCCACGATCATAGCGCACTGCAGCCTCAACTCCTGGGCTCAAGGGGTCCTGCTGCCTCAGCCTCCCAAGTAGCTGGGACTACAGGCACACCCCACCATGCCTGGCTAATTTTTTTTTTTTTTTTATTATTTTAAAGAGACATGGTCTTACTATAGAGCTGAGGCTGGTCTCGAACTCCTGGCCTTAAGTGATCCTCTGGTCTTGTCTTCCCAAAGTGCTGGGATTACAGGTGTGAGCCACTGTGCCTGACAAGAACCATTACAGATTTTTAATACATAAATTTTAAAGTTATAATTGCACGAGCCTTCAGTAAGGATATGTATGTGCTCCTCTGTGATAGAGTATTTCACTGATTTATTTATGCTTTGGTAAAAGTGTGGATAATTACCTTCAAAATTCCTTCTTCCAAGTTAGCAATCTTGTACACACCGCAATCTGCATGGGTTGCTAATCAGAAGTAGTAAATGCATAGTATTCCATAAAGAAAAAATACTGTTTATGGTTATACATATATACGTACTTACAGCTATTATATTTTAGATATGCTATTTGGATATGTACTTACTATAATTTAAGGAAAATTGTAGTTTAACCAAAATTTCAAGTGTTTATTTCAGGATTGTGTTTTACAAAATCAATGTGTAAAATGGATAAAAATATATTTTGGGTTTGTTTTGTTTTCATTGCAAACTGGAGTGGTAATTGAACTTGTGGGATATTTTATAGATGTGTAAGACTACTGTAAATATCAATGCCATCAGTAAAATCAGGTTTTTTAGTGTTTTGAATGCATGTTTAAAGTATACATTCATCATTGTTCACAAGAGTAAAAGTAGCATACTATAGTTTAACACACAATTTGCGTTTTTAAGTAGACCTTTTGTAAAAATTGATTTTTTTTTAAGATGGAAAACAGTAAGGAAGTTTCTGTATTTGTAAACTGTTTACAAAGAAAAAGTTTAATCCTGTTTACAAGCTTTCCTGTCTTGCACAGTATATGTCATTGGACATCTTTTTGTTGATAATGTTTAAATTTTTTTTTGTGTGCACAGTAACAGCAAGGGCCACAAAACTTTTTTGAAGAAAGGAGGTGGTAGTTGTGAAACTCTTGGAAACCATAGGGGTTTGGATCAAATCATTCTGCCCCAAGAAGTCTCTTTCTTCCTGTTGGTATGGGTCTTACTTCTGAGCTTTTGTTCCACTATGTAGGATTAGTTGCTGTCAGGTAAACCTTTTTTCCTTATCTTTGAAAAGCCATTCCTTACCATCTGTACTGTCCATGATTTTGTCCACTTGGGCTTGACAAGCTTAATTGGAATTGGAGGGGTAATGTTTGAATGAAAATGCCGTCTTTTCCTCTTACTTGGGTTTCTTGGCTTAGCCTTCAGAGTTCAGGAGACTTGTTAGGAAAGTGGCTGTCTCTAGAGGGTGACCAAGCTCTTAAGACCTGTACTTTGAGGTCCTGAAAATAGCTTCAGTTATTAGTTTATAAGAGCTTACTAAATCGTGACAAGAAAGAATCTCTGGATGTAATGTCCACTCCGTAATTCTAGATGAGCTCCACCTCTGTGAAGCATTGACAGCAAATGATGTCAAGATTATTTAGTTAGATGGAACCCACAGAGTGGCTGACTTTAATGAAAAGGCTGAATTTTTAAGATTATCTGTGGTGTACTTAAGAATATGAAGAGGCTAAGGGCAAACAGGGACAGTTAGTGTCTGGGTGTTTTTTTTTCCTTCTGGCTACAGTAATATTTGCCATATTTGAGGGAACAGCTTTGATCTTCATAATAGGTTTCCCTTTCTCAGGGAAGGTAGTTGTTACATAGAACTACCTGGACTGTACGTACAGGAAAGCTGTTTAAGTAATCTTGCAGATTACACAGAGCATAGTATTAACTATAAATTTTTCATTCTTCATGTATTTTCTTATAGAGAAATTACGGAGTAAGACATAGCAGATTCATTAAAGTGTTTCTTAGACTAATTCTCTCTGCTTTATAGTTTTGGGATAGCCAGCTGGGTTGTGGCTAATACTACCTCTCTGGCTTTAGAAGTCAAGAAAAGAAGCATTAAGTTGTTATTAACATTCATTTTACGTTGTCCTTCTGGATAGTTTAGAGGAGGCTGGAAGATTATTAATATCCATATTGAATTTGAAACTATTTTAGTAGTATAGGATATAATGTGAAAATTTGGCCTTTTAAACAGTACATTAATCACAAGGTTGATTCATTCAAACAAAATAGAGAAAGCTTCCTTTATTTGTATATCATTCATTCAATAAATGTAACTAAGTGTTAATAATGTTTGTCCAGTTCAGGAAGATTATATAATTAAAGCTAGAAAAAGTAGTATGCCTTCTCTTAGTATTATAAATTAGGAGGCTTTAGAGGTAATTTTTTGTTGTTTTCATTCAAGAAAGTACATGGATGGTCTTTAGCATATTTGTTAGATTTATATAAACATTAGTGGACAATTAGTAGTTTTAAGTAATGCAACTTTGAAAATAGTTCTTATTTGCCCATTGTGAAGTCAGCAAAAAAGTAAAAATGTTACTAGTAAGAACAGATGACTGAGCTAAAATATGAATTACAATTAGTATTAGTCTATCAGTGTATTGTGAAAACTATTCAGTCATAGTCTGCCCAAGCAATGATTTCATTTTTTTAGCTTTTCTAATTATAAAAATGATGCATATGCATGGTAGAAAACTTGGTAATCTAAATTTATAAATAAGTAAAAATCACCTGTAATCCTTCCACTTGGAAATAAACAATATTAACATTTTGATATGTTTATCTTTCATATGCATGTATGAACACACAGTGAAATTGAGATACTGTATCATTTTATGTGCTGCCTTTTAAAAATAGTTCCTTACTGTACAGGTATTTCTATATTAAATATTTTTGGAAACATGATTCTTGGCTGTATAATACTTTACAGCAGCGGTCCCCAACCTTTTTGGCACGAGGGACTGGTTTCATGGAAGATAGTTTTTCCCCCGGGGTGTGTGGGGAGGTGCGGTGGCAATGTTTTTGGAATGATTCAAGCACATTACTACTGTGTACTTTATTTCTATTATTATTACATTGTAATATGTAATGAAATAATTATACAACTCACCATAATGTAGAGAATCTAATGCCACCGATGATCTGACAGAGGAGGTGGAGTTCAGACAGCGATGCCGGTGATGGGGAGCGGCTATCAATACAGATGAAGCTTCGCTCACTCTGCTGTGGCGCACCTGCTTCTGTGTGGCCTGGTTCCTGACAGGTCATGGACTGGGACATGTCTGCTGCCCCTGGGATCTGGGCACTGCAGCTTTGTAGTACCTCAGCAGTACCTCAATTTGCTTAACCATTTCCCTGCTGCCAGTTTTTTCTTTTTTTTAAAGAAACAGAATCTTTCTCTGTCACCCAAGCTGGAGTGCAGTGGTGCAATCATAGCTCACTGTAACTTCAAACTCCTGGGCTCAAGCGATCCTCCCGCCTCAGCCTTCTGTTTTGCTCATGCTGGTCTTGAACGCTGGCCTCAAGGGATCCTCCCGCCTTGGCCTCCCGAAGTTCTGGGATTATAGGTGTGAGCCACTGTGCCTAGTCCTGCCACCTATTTTGATTGATTCCAGGGAGTCCCTATCTTCCCTGTTACAAAGAATGCAACTGTGACTATTTAGGCACATAAATATTTGAGCTCATCTATGATTATGGAATTACAGGGCTAAACATAATTGATATATATTATCTAATTGATCTCCAGAAAGGTGGCAGTAATAGCTAACATTTTTTGAATCCTCGTCATGTGCTTCGCATGTCTAAACTTACTTAACTTGTACAACTCTATAGGATACAGTTCTGTGGAATACAGTTACTATTATCTGTTTTACAAATGAGGCCTTGAGAAGTTAAGTAATTTGCTTAAGGTTAATTTGCTTAAGGTATTCTTGCAAGTGGCAGAATGAGGATCTAACCCAAGCAATCTGGCTCTAAAGTGAGTGCTCTTAAGAATTAAGTATACTTCTCAAGCTTGTATTGGTTTAATGTCTACTGTGTAGAAGTGTCTTAGCCAACACATTGTATCTTTGATTTCATAGGTGAAAAAATAGTATTATACTTTAATGCTTTAATTTACATTTCTTTGACTACTTACAAGAATAAAATTATGGATAGTCTGTAGGGAATTTTCATTTAGTTTTCCATTCATCATATGTATTTAGGAGTATGACTAAAAGAGACTGAAAACATAATAGTTAAGAGTGTGGAGTCTGGATTGCCAAGGTTTGCATACCAGCTCCATTTCTTCCTCTCCTCTCCTCCCCTCCCCTACCTTCCTCTCCTCTCTTTTCTTTTCTCTCCTTGCTCTTTTCTTTTTTCTTTTCTTTGAGACAGAACCTTGATATGTTGCCCAGACTGGTCTCAAACTTGGGCTCAAGTGATCCTTATGCCTCAGCCTCCCAATTAGCCGGGACTACAGGTGTCCCGCACTATGTCTGACTTCAGCTCCACCTCTTTCTACCTGTGTTATCTTTAACAAGTTACTTAACTTCTGCTAGCCTCGGTTTTCTCTTCTGTAAAATGAGAATACAAAGACCCACTTTATGGGATGGTTTTGTGGTACAGAAAATAAAGCTTTAGAACAGAACCTAGCACATAGTTAACGACTGTTATACCTACATTTAGCCTCGTATATGCCAAAATTTAAATATTAAAAGTGAAAGTTTTGCGAGTAGTTATATTGGAATGCTATTTACTTATTTTAGTGATGCTGCCATTTTTTGGTACAGTTTCTAGAACTTAAAAAGCCTGTAGAGCCAATTTGTGAACTACACTAAGAAAGCATTCTCAAAGGATGTAGGTTTGGTCCCACTGGGACACTTGAAAAGAATGCGACTAGCTCTTGGGGAGGTGGCTTCAAAACAGAAGTTCCCATAACGATTCTCACATTATCATTGGGATAAGTGTGTAATCTCTCCAGGTAACTTTATTAAAGGAGTAAACACTTATTTGGTTTGTACATTCTAATGTGTACTTTAAATGGTCATCTAAAAACACATCTAGTTTTTGTTATTCCCCACCCCCCTCTTGTTGTCATTTCACTCCTGAACTAGGTTGTGGTCCCTGCCCAAAACTTAGACCAGCTGTGTTTTTGAGCCACATAGCACTTAGCATGATCTGGGTGGTTAATGAATGGTTGATTAAATGAGAAACCAGTCCTCTAAGCCAAGCCATGGTAATTGATTAATTAAGTAAGTTAATACAAACAGTGCTCTGAAATGTTTGAATTCTTTTTCTAGCTATACGTGAAGTGTTAAGATGTAACAGTAGATCATTAATGATCTTGTGGCATCTTCTGTAGCAGAAAAGTGAGCCTAGTCTGCTGGAACAATAATGACTTCAAAGTAAGGGTAATGTGGTGCATTTGCAATAACCCTGGATTGTGTGTCAGAAGACTTAATCTTTGGTCTGGTCCTTTCTGTTCACTAGCTGTGCTCAACATTTTACTTCCTCCACCATGATGACTTCCTGTCTCATCTCTTCCTCTCAGCTTGTTACACTGTGATCCCCTATTTCTGTTACAGGTTAACTCCTCTGTAGTCTCAGCCTGTCTTAGAATTCTCTGCTTTTTCTCCATCTGAAACCTGGCTTTGCCCTGAAGATACAGGCTTATCTTCTTGAATTGAGGTGTCTGTTTTCTTTATAGTCATTGAATTGTTGGGCCCAAATGCCATTTATTGCCATATCCATCATCCTCTTTTTTTTTTTTTTTGGCTAAAGCCCTTGAGAACTATTCTTTTGCTTTCTCTCTGTGACCATCTACTAACTTTATACTCATATTCTCTCAGCCATTGAAGATTTAGTACCTTCTTCATAGACATTATCTCTAGTTCTAGTCTAAATCTTAATTTTATCCATAACACATGGGTAGTCATTTATTTACTCAATTTAAAATACACTTACTGTGTAGTCCTACTGTGTGTTCGGTACTGTATCTATACAGTGGTGTTCACACAGACCTGGCCTCTTACTCTAATGATTTTCATACTGTCTTGGATCTTGTCATCTCCCTACTTTAGAAATCTTAAAACTACAGTATTGCATTCTATCGTAGCTTAACTTCTGCATGCTCCTCTTTTGTAAAAAGGAGGAAATGATAGTACCTACCTCATAAAATTGATTGTTTTAAAGATAGACTTAGGCCAGGCACGGTGGCTCACGCCTGTAATCCTAGCACTCTGGCAGGCCTACGCGGGCAGATCGTTTGAGCTCAAGAGTTCGAAACCAGCCTGAGCAAGAGTGAGACCCCATCTCTACTAAAAATAGAAAAAAATTAATTGGACAACTAAAAATATATAGAAAAAATTAGCCGGGCATGGTGGCGCATGCCTGTAGTCCCAGCTACTCGGGAGGCTGAGGCAGGAGGATCGCTTGAGCCCAGGAGTTTGACGTTGCTGTGAGCGAGGATGAT